>CM072148.1:20027706-20094719 GCA_036850595.1 Rhyacichthys aspro
ATGTAAATGTGTTCATTGGTTGTTATGTAGGGGACTGTGCTGTGTGACATTATCCTGCTGAACTTCCTAAAAGGAGCAGAGCAATACAAGGCCAAGAAGTTTGAGGAGGTACAGTAAAACATTACATAATGGCAGTTAACTAATTTCTCATAATGAATAAGTCTATTGTTTCATTTTCAATCTATGTATCATTGGGAATATTTTATAAATGTGGTTGTATTGGTTATGTTTGGATTGCTAATTAATACTGTACAGTCACGTAGACAGAAAGGGGCAGCTGGCACACCCTTTAATTAAGATTCCTTTTATTATTTTAACTGATAAAAAATTGCCAATGAGGTGAGCTTAGTCTGATATGAATACCTTTAAGTAGCTTGAGCTCTTTTTAGCTCGTGCTCCAATTCTCCTTTTTCACGCGAGTTGTGTTTTTTATCGGTTTGTTGCCAATAAAATCAGAGCACGGCTGTAAATGAGAATATTGTGATGAGAATGCTATATTCAGAAATGCAGTTCATCGAGCATGTTCATAGCATAAATAAAAACACCTTGATTGTAAGGTAGTTTTTGCTGGGTAGATCCTTGTGCTCCCTCCTCACATGGCGATGCGTAAATCTGGTTCAGACAGTGACAACACAGTTGTCATATTGGCTGAAGCTGTCTCCAGCCTTCTCTGAAGCGCACACACACTGACACGGATTACAGCTCCCATTTAAAACTTATTTCCATGTGTCAGTTAAGTCCCAGTGAACCTCAGCGGGGCCATAAATGTCTTGTCCCCTGTTCACCGCCATACATTAGAGCCTTTAAAGGTGTTAAACCTGAAGCAAAAAGTACGAAAAAAGAGTCCAGTAAAAATAAATTTTAAATACCTAATATTTAAAACACTTGAACTACTTTAATGTCTGTTAAATGTGTATGTGTTGTATATAATATAGATATACATTGTTAAAATTGGCGCTTATATGAAGTAGACTACTACGGTTGTATAAATGAGGAACAGAATCAAAAGATATCATTTGTCAAAATAAATATAAATAAATACCTTATATGTAACACACACTTGCAACAGTGTCTCTAGTTATGTAACCCTTGCTAGTTGTAAAAAGTGATTTTCCTGGTCTAATTAGCAGACAACGCAAAGCCTGTGTCATTGCTCCTGTCTGCTTCTCCAGACTGGGGCTGTACAGGCAATTACCTACTGGATGAAATAAATTACATGTACCAAAGTTAATATCTGTTGGTATTCTCGAATATCTTCAATCAATTTTGTGCATTACAGGTGTCAGACAGCCCTGATTTCCAAAGTGATGGACTGTACCGATCCCAGCTGTCACTCAGACACGATATCAACATGAAGTCCAGCGACTCAGGAGCATTTTCTCTTGAACGTTACACATAATGGAAAGAGATCATGGAGATGGTTCTATTTTCATTTTGAAGAATTGGTGGAAAATTACTATTAAGAAATCTATAATCTAATCTTTCTAATTGCATGAGAATTGTCTTTGCATGGTAACATTAGCTCAGGACTCAAATCAAAGAAATCAAACTAAAAATGTCTGTATTGTGTGTTTTCTGGACATTAGACTGACTTTCCCATAATGGAACATTACTATATCATGAAGGCCTCTGTGGTAAAGAAAAAAACATGAGAACTGGTATGAACTGGTTTTCTTGAAGTTCTTTAACTACACTGGTGTCATTTTGTTACTTTTATTTGCTGCCTAAAAAAGACATTAATAAAAAGCTACATCAGAAAATACTGCAAACACACTATACATTGACTATACTGTGTGTATATAAAATTGTTTTTACTGAACATAACAGGATGTTCCTAACACAGATCAGGGCTCAGCAATCCTATAAGCAGTACATGCTGTATATGCTTTAACAGGAAAGTTAATGAAAAAAGTAAATGCACTTACTTGTACAAGAGAAGATCAGTAATGAGAAATCCTCTGACTATTTTGGTGAAGAGTAACAAATGGGTAGCTGCTCACTTATACTATATAATAAAGTGAATGTGAATAAGAACGGGACATGTGAGGTCTTTAAAGTAGGATTTAAAATGAACAACTACAGGATGGTCACCAGACAAGCATTCAGATGGAACTGTACTTCTGTGAAAAATCACACTTTCTACAAAGACCCTCCCACTTCACACAATATTTGTCAAAACTGACCTATGGTGTGACAGTAAAAAAGGTGTCAAAAAATTACACTGAGCTTAATTTACTGAATCATAGTGGTCTTTTTACAATCCACACTTCCAGTCTGAACCGGGGACGTCGATCAGAACTCCACAAAGCTTTTTTTTTTAAAGACTAATGAATGTTATTTGTTACTCTTTCAGTCATCACAGTGAAAACATGGAAAAGTGCCACACAGCTTTGATGTGGGCTGTAAGGTTTTTGCACAATTTTCAATCGTTGTGTAAAGAACTGAACCAAAAGTTTACGTGAGAACTGAGAACTGTTTTCTTTGTTCATAAAACAGTTCTCAGTGAAAGGCGCCAAAGTGAAACCATTAACTGCTGAGGGACTGGGCCCTCCCCAGTCCTCTTTCACGTCCTCAGTCCCTCAATAAACACACCTCTCCTCTTCTCTACGGGAGATTCTGTAGTTTCTACTGATCTGTAAAAATGAGTGGAAGAGGCAAAGGAGGCAAAGGACTCGGAAAAGGAGGCGCTAAGCGTCACCGTAAAGTCCTCCGGGACAACATCCAGGGCATCACCAAGCCCGCTATCCGCCGTCTGGCTCGCCGCGGTGGAGTCAAGCGTATCTCGGGTCTGATCTACGAGGAGACCCGCGGTGTACTCAAGGTGTTCCTGGAGAACGTGATCCGTGACGCCGTCACCTACACCGAGCACGCCAAGAGGAAGACTGTGACCGCCATGGACGTGGTGTACGCTCTGAAGAGACAGGGCCGCACTCTGTACGGATTCGGAGGTTAAAGATACACGTCTCAGACCAAACCAAAGGCTCTTTTAAGAGCCACCCACCTCTATTCCAAAGAGTACAAACTATGTTTGATCCCATGTGAAGTATAGAATCAATATTGCTAGTACTGATACTTTTAATTTGAAATATATTACACTATAACAAAGTAAACTGCGAAACAGAAATTTACATTATAACCATTGTTTGTGAACAGTTATTTGTAATCCAAAAAGTACATTGCTGTGAAGAAGATCCAAAAGGTGCTTCTTATCCTTTCCTCCATCACAAGGATGCTAAGTTGATAGACAGCAATGAGCTGCTCAGTCTGCTCCAGCAGAGCAGGGCAGGAGGGGCATCATGAGCCTGAGCAGAGAGGGGTGCTGTTTGCTCTTATAGATTGGGACAAGCTGCGCTCACACAAACTCTGCTTGGGAGTTTGAGTAATTGTGTTTAATATATAGAAGAAAAACAGACAAAAATATAGATCTCATTACGCTAGTATCAAACTGATACTGATCCCATCCATACAGAGAACAGGCTACATCATTCAACACTACTGACAGTAAGTCAAACATGGGGATATAGCATTTTTACATTTCTACTGCAGGTCAATAAACACGTGGTAAATATCACTGCAATGCAATGATCAAACAAAATGTTTATATACATTGCCCATCACAAGTAACAATGTTAATTGAAACTGACTTCAATTTTGATATCACTGTCTCTAATCTCCAACATGGACCAGGCCACCTTTAGATGAGAAACATGTGTTTGATCAGGCTAGATGATGAGATAAGCCTCTGAACAAACCTCCATGAGTGTGGTTATAGACAGTATCCTTAAAAACTGAAATCCTCATTATTCCTGCCAATGACATAATGACTACCTTCTTGAAGGCTGGATTGTGGTTTTTAGTTCGGTGGAAACATACCATAATGTTTTATCTGTAGCAGACTTTGATACATACACTCATTTTTATTCCATTTATTCCACTTTGAGCGGATTGACTTTATATCAAAAGTGAGGATGTTGTTTAACCCGAATTTAAGTCTGACTAATCATACAGAGTTTAAAAACACAACGCGGTAAAAACAGAATAAAAAGGCGGGCTAATGTTTAGTCTGTGTTCAAACAAAGACTCTGACAGAGTCCGCCCAGAGTCCTCTCCGCAGCGGCTCAGACCAATCACAGTCTGGGACCAGCGCAGCTCGTTTTGTCTGAGGTCTGTATAAAACCAGCGGAGCTGGTCTCAGAGTTTATCGTTGTTGTGTGTCTCTGACTGAACAATGCCTGAACCCGCCAAGTCTGCGCCCAAGAAGGGCTCCAAGAAAGCCGTGACAAAAACCGCCGGAAAAGGCGGCAAGAAGAAGAGAAAGACCAGGAAGGAGAGCTACGCCATCTACGTGTACAAGGTGCTGAAGCAGGTCCACCCCGACACCGGGATCTCCTCCAAGGCCATGAGCATCATGAACTCTTTCGTCAACGACATCTTTGAGCGCATCGCCTCCGAGGCCTCTCGTCTGGCTCATTACAACAAGCGCTCCACCATCACCTCCAGAGAGATCCAGACCGCTGTGCGCCTCCTGCTGCCCGGAGAGCTGGCCAAACACGCCGTGTCTGAGGGCACTAAGGCCGTCACCAAGTACACTAGCTCCAAGTAAACTACCCTGTTCCAACTGAAACAAAGGCTCTTTTAAGAGCCACCCACTTCTACTAAAGAGCTGACTTCAATAATAGGAACATTGGGTCAAAGCTGTGACCAGTAGTTTCAACATTTAACTGCTTACAAATGCTAGCAATAATGTACTGTCAAATAGTAAGATGGAGATCATAGAGTTGCAGGGCTCTGCATATCTCTGACAACTCAATAATTTAAACCCAGTATGATGAATTAGAAAATAAGGTCCTGTGTTTTTTATCACTCATTAAATGTTTCCACCAAATCCCGTGAGGTTTGCTTATTCTCTTCATACATTTTCATTTCTATATGGAGTCACAGCCTTTACTATCACATCAGCCTCAGAGCAAGAAGGGTGTGATCCCTGTGATGCCCTTTTTTGTGTGAACTTGAGTTGATCTTTAACAAAATAAAAGCCTAGTACATACTCCACAAGAACAGAGAAATTTGAGGTGGCAAGAACAAGAATAAAGTTAGTTCTGACCTGGGCATTTCATGCTTCACGGGAAACTCAAGAGCAGGACTCTTTCCTGTATTAACTTCAGTTTTCTGACAAATCACACAGTAGTTCTTGGACACCCACAAGAAAAAAGTTCTGCCCAATTGATGTGTCAAGAACAAGCTGCAAGAACTCCCAAATGCAGCCCTGGAAGGGAGAACAAATTTCTCTGTTCTTGCAGAGTAAGTATCAGCCATATAATGACATTGTATTTGATGATTGTATTGTGTAGAAAGACTTAAACAATAATGATACTCAAATGTTGATGAAGCGTCTGAACAATATATTTCATAAGAGCATTGGACGGTTGATCTCTGTAGACTCCAGGTCAGAGCCACATGAAGTTGTTCCATCAAAACCAAACAAAGATTAAACTCAAACACAACTACTCATTGACATAAATCTTACAGATGCAGCTAAAGAAATAACCTACACTTTAATAAACTTTAACTGTAACTTTAACACTGTCACTCCAGGAGTCCTCCAAGAAAACGTTTTTATTTTTTTAATCTCTTTACCTTTTCATTTGTAGTAAGTTATTACTAAAGTTTTGTATTGCAGAGAGCAATAGGAGTAGTGTATTTCAAGTTAATGTTATTACTAGATTATGGAAAACATCATAAATACTCCTAATAATAATACTAATAAAGATTGAAGAACATTTATTTTTGTAACTAGTTCACCCACAGGGATAGTGGACCAGCCTGACAGAGAAAAACTAAATCTGATGAAAAGTGGTAACAGTGTATAACTGTAACAACAATATTTATGAAATGCTTAGTTAAACTGTATCCTGCTCATATTTGTAAATATTTGTTTTACTTGTATTCACTGAATTTCAAAGAAAGCCCACACCTGTATGGGTCAGACTGCTATCAGTGCCACCCAGTGTGTTTGGAGCTCTCTGTAAATATTGCACAGAACCCAAGATTTTTATAAAAAGTACATTTTTCATTTTCAGACACAAAAATAGCATGTAGGGAAATAGTTGAACAACTTTTGGAAAAGGTCAGATACATGTAATTATATTTAGAAAAGCAGAGAAGTGGTCAAACCTCACACTCACTGCCTGCAGACGAGTGTCTGTGTGAGGTTTAGGGTTTGTTTAAACTAAACACAGTAAACAGCACTGCTCTGCATCACTTTAATAAAAGGAGAAACTTCTCGGTTTTCGGCTCATTCATTGTCAGCTTTCAGGGGTTTTGTTAAATTCGTTTTAAAGCCTAAAAACTGTGAAGAGAAAACACAAATAGAGACGCTTTCAAACCGCACCCAGCAGCCATTGGCCCATTGAGTCTATATGGTTCTCATGGTGTGTTTAAGGACCTCTGGTTTTCGCAGCGAAGCATTAGACTCTGTTCAGATCCTGCTCCGAGTGTTACTGAAACTATGGCAGAAGTTGCACCCGCCGCCGCTCCGGCTAAAGCCGCCAAGAAGAAAGCGGCCAAACCGAAGAAGAGTGGCCCCAGCGTCAGCGAGCTCATCGTGAAAGCCGTGTCCGCCTCCAAGGAGCGGAGCGGCGTGTCTCTGGCCGCCCTCAAGAAGGCTCTGACGGCCGCGGGATACGATGCGGACAAAAATAAAGCCCGCGTCAAGATCGCCGTCAAGAAACTGGTGGCGAAGGGGACTCTGGTCCAGACCAAGGGCACCGGGGCATCAGGCTCCTTCAAGATGAGCAAGAAGACCGACACCAAGGCTAAGAAACCCGCCAAGAAAGCTCCGACTAAAGCAAAGAAGCCCGCAGCGGTTAAAAAGCCCAAGGCAGCCAAGAAAGCTGCGACCCCCAAGAAGGCTAAGAAGTCCCCGAAGAAGGTCATAAGCCCGCGGCAGCGGCTAAGAAAGCAGCCAAAAGCCCCAAGAAGGCAAAGAGCCCCAAGAAAGTGGCTAAAAAGGCTCCCGCAGCAAAGAAAGCTGCCCCTAAGAAAGCTGCTCCGAAGAAAGTTGCTCCGAAGAAAGCCGCCAAGCCTAAAGCCAAGAAGGCAGCACCCAAGAAGAAGTAAATATGCCTTCAATGTTCAAACTTCACAAAGGCTCTTTTAAGAGCCACCCACTACTCTCTTAAGAGCACTACTTCACTGTTTTACTTTTATATTTTTTTGGTGCATAATTTCATATTTTCTCTGCTGTAAATATGTAGCAAGTATTGTCAATGTAACTTTTTGTTATGTTGTTTGCTTCGCTTTTATTTTGCACACTAAAATATTTCAAATTATAATTATATTTCATGCTGTTGTACGATTTTATACTTTCAGAGCGGTGCCTCATGGTAAGTATTTCTTATTGTCCAGTGTTTTTCTTCTTTTATGGTGTGTTTTAATACTGTTATTGTCCATGTATATTTGTTTGGTGACCTTTCTCCTTGTTTTCTAGATTTTGACGGTGGTTATTGCAATGACTAATTGAAAAAGTAACTGTTTTGGTAAGGCTTTTCTTGAAGAAGTCCATATTATGACTGATAGTTACAGGTGAAGGTGAGTCCAAGTGAGGTTCTTTTCTGCCAGATTTCTTGAGATGGTGTTGTGTTTCGTCCTCAAAACAGTTCTGTATTGGACTTGTGTTTTGATCATACATGATATTAAGGAGTTTTATGAGGGATAGTGTATCATTATTTGAATACTGACTCCACCGCGGTGAGCCAGTACATTATACAGCCACCAAATACAGTCATTTACCTTGTTAAAAATAATTTTGCTTGGTAAGCCTGACCAGTCCAAAGTATGTTTGTTAGTAAAATCTCCACACAGCAATTTATATCTGGGCCTTTGATATGTCTTTCCCTACCTCGGGATGATTAACAAAACTGTAAATCTACAGGCTATTTTTCATCTGTAGTCCCAGGACTGATGTTAAAAGTCAGGCTAAAACAGAAGGAATAAAATTATATAATTACATAACATTGCAACAATAACACACAGTGTAAAACTATTATAGAGTAAATACACAACAGAAGGACCAGAGACACAACAGTCAGACACAAGCAAGAGGACAGCAGGGGGCAGCAAAATGTAGTCAGTGCTCACAATGCTGGTTGTTAACGAGCCATTTCTTAAGCTGTATCTTACATGCGTGATAGGTGTTCAGGTTGAAGAAGGAATATGGTGATGGGGGCGTGATTGCATTCTGTAGTTCAGGCTGTGAATGACGTGTGTGTATTATTCCATTATCATTCCTTGCCTTCGCAGGTCTGTTGTTGAGATGTGACTGAAAACATTACTGTTTAGACCCTGCATTTCACATCTTTCTCTGACCCACAATCCTCTGCTTGACCTGGATTCACACTATGTCTTTACATCCATCCACTCAAGGCCACGGGACTGAATCTTAATTCCCGCTCAAACCTACACACTGCCTCATTCTTGTGTGTTCAAACTTACTGACACTTATATGAAGAATTTATTTTTGCCAAAGTCCCTTTGTTCTGTAACTGTCTATGAGTGTTGTTTCATCTTCAGGGCAGAGAGCATAGTATTTAACTGTAAATCCAAATACTTTTAAGTACTCAATTTCAGTTTTTATGTCACTTTTTTGTTTTCAGGGGTATAAATATGGGGTAAGTCCTTTTCAGTATGTCATGTATTTATCCATAGAAGTGCTAGATTTCTAATGCCTTTTTAAGCCCTGGCTGTATAGTAGACATACATTGTCACGCATGCATTTTTATGCATTTGGCATTACTGCTAATCCAACAAAATATTTCAGTTTAAACACTGAGTTTGAAGCATTGTTCTTAAAAAAAAAAAAACATGGGTGGCTCTTAAAAGAGCCGTTGTGGGTCGGTTTGAGCGCGGACAAAGTTTACTTGGCCTTCTCGGTCTTCTTGGGCAGCAGCACTGCCTGGATGTTAGGCAGGACACCTCCCTGAGCGATGGTCACTCCGCCCAGGAGCTTGTTGAGCTCCTCGTCGTTGCGGACGGCCAGCTGCAGATGGCGGGGGATGATACGGGTCTTCTTGTTGTCGCGGGCCGCGTTTCCAGCCAGCTCCAGGATCTCAGCGGTCAGATACTCCAGCACAGCCGCCAGATAGACGGGGGCTCCGGCTCCAACGCGCTCTGCGTAGTTACCTTTGCGGAGCAGTCTGTGCACACGGCCCACTGGAAACTGCAGCCCGGCCCGAGAGGAGCGGGACTTGGCCTTAGCCCTGGCCTTGCCACCGGTTTTGCCTCTGCCACTCATTGTTTACACTTATTTCTTGAGCAAAGTCTCACAGAAAAATACAGTGATGCAGCGGCTCCGTCCACTTTATTTGGCGGAGTCCGCCGTCTTTTGGTGCCGCACCAATCAGCGCAGAGCCCCGCCTCATCTGTGCTTTTGGCGGACAGTTTAAAATCTGTTTTTAACCAATAAACAGCCGGGGATTCGAGCGCGAGCCGCTCCTCTGGGAGGGACCAGACGTTTTGACACATTGACCAATCAGCAGGCAGTGTCTGCACCACGTGACCGTGTACGTTTAAGGCTACAGTTTAAAAGCGGAGCCTCTGCCTGTTAAACGTAATATCTACTTCTTTTAAGAAAAGAACAGTAAAAACATGGCCAGGACAAAGCAGACCGCTCGTAAATCCACCGGAGGCAAAGCCCCCAGGAAGCAGCTGGCAACTAAAGCTGCCCGTAAGAGCGCCCCAGCCACCGGCGGAGTCAAGAAGCCTCACCGCTACAGGCCCGGAACCGTGGCTCTGAGGGAGATCCGTCGTTACCAGAAATCCACTGAGCTGCTGATCCGTAAGCTGCCCTTCCAGCGTCTGGTCCGTGAGATCGCTCAAGACTTCAAGACCGACCTGCGCTTCCAGAGCTCCGCGGTGATGGCTCTGCAGGAGGCCAGCGAGGCTTACCTGGTGGGTCTGTTTGAGGACACCAACCTGTGCGCCATCCACGCCAAGAGGGTCACCATCATGCCCAAAGACATCCAGCTGGCTCGGCGTATCCGCGGAGAGAGGGCTTAGACTGTCGGCCTCTGCATCAACCACACAATGGCTCTTTTAAGAGCCACCACTTTAACCTAAAGACAAACTTTTCCTGTTATTAAATTTAAAAAGGTTAAATGAATTTATGTTAAGCAATAAGTAAAGCATTTATGTCCTGAATTGCTGTAATGTATGGAATAGCCCCTATTTTGCACATCATTTGAATAAGACCCTGCACAAAAGATAAACTACTAGTTTATGCATTCTGTCCCTAAAATGGATACAAAGACCCTGAAATACAACATTTAGTTTCTCCTCACATAGTAACTTATTTTTTGACAGGTCATTGTTTCTTTTGTTGGATCCAGTGTTGCAGGAATCAAACTGGAGCCTATTGTCTAGAAATGTGCTTTAAAAAGTGTCACCACTATTTAACTGGCTCAGTAGGTACAGCAGGGCATCCAATAACCGGAGGGTTGGCAGTTTGATTCCAGCTCCCTCCTGTTCATGCTGTAAGGAGGGAGCCTCACAGTATGAGCTTGTGTCCTTGAGCAAGACACTCCAGTGTCTGTGGCTCTGGTGTATGAATGTGTGAGTATGTTTGGTGGTGGTCAGAGAGGCCATTGGTGCAGAATGGCTGCCACGTCTCAAGCTACCTCTCTACCTCTGTGGCTACAGAGTAGTTTACCACCACCAGTGTGACTGTGGACCCAATTGTGAAGCACGTTGAGTGCCATGAAAAGTGCTAAATAAATCTAATCCATTATTATAAATTTTTAAATTTTATTGGGAATGGAAATGAATCTAAAGTTGGTGTATGACAAGTGGTTATAGTTTTTAAAGCAAGATTAAATATAGATTGGACTCAAATTATCCAATTATGTGCCAAATGTACCAAACTGTGTTACATGCATATTAGCACTCTTCTGATCCCAAAAACACATATTGATATTGTGACTACAAATTCCCTTCCTAGATTATGTTTTTTCAATTTTTCAGATATCCATATTTTAGCAGTGTAGACATGCATCTCGTCATGCTATTTAGGCAAGAGATAAACTATACAACAGGTTCAATTGAATTATAAGTATTTTTATTGACATTGTTTCCTGAATGAAATAGTATTTAAAAAGTAATATTACAAAGAAACAAAAGCAAAATCACCTGTAAAATAACAATAAAATAAAAATAATTACTACCTTTATGTAAAAACTTTATTTTAATAAAAGTACAAAGGTACAAAAAACATCAAGACTTTACAGCCCCCTCTGATAATGCCACTCGCCATAACAGTTCCTGCCTGGTACAAAACAGGCACATCACAGCACTCACAGTCTACAGGAGTCTTCTTGTGGCAGAGTTTACAAAGCTTCCTGCAGAGGCTGCCTGTAAAAAAGATGAGTTTGTGTGTTGTTTTCTGGCCAGGAGTTGGTTGACGGTGTAAGGTTAAAGTTGTAGGACTTCCGCTGTCTGTAAGTTTTTCAATCAGTGCATCTCTGAATGCTTCCTGTGTCAGATGACAGTCCTGATGTTCTGTGTTGTACATGACATATGCATTGACAAAAGCAATGTCCAGAAAGTGGTAAAAAAAAAAATGTGCGGTACCTTTCACAGTACTGTTCATTGTCCCTGATCCACCTCATCCTCCCCCGAGGGTCCGTCCTTTCAAAGTCATTGTTTGTGGTTTTAGGAAATCCAACTCTGTTTGTGCGAATGGTGCCACAAGCTCCAATCTGTTGGTCTTTGAACATGAGAAGGCTTGTATAAAAATTGTCCACAAAAAGGTGGTAGACAGCTCCCAGTTTTTCTATGTCCATGAGAGACATCTCAGAGTCATAGCTTAGTCCTTTACTACTATTGGAGAGCTTGGCCTCATAAACAAAGAAACTGAAACCTGTGTGTAGCCTGTTTCTGAGTCTGCAAGCACAATAGTAGCAAATAGTATGAAACCCCACTTTGCAGGCTTGTTTTTAATGTATTGCTTTAGTCCATTCCTTGCTTTGACGCAACCAATCTTTCATTTCAATGACCTGCACATATTTCTAAATTTATTTCTCGAGATGACAAATTGAGGGAACGAAATGTTGTACAACCTGTACTGTCTCCAGTAGTCTACCAGTTCTGGCAGCCGCACTAATCCCATATCAAATGTGTAAAGACCTGAACCAAAAGTTGTTAACATGAATGAACAAAGAAAACAGTTCTCAGTGAAAGGCGCCAAAGTGAAACCATTAACTGCTGAGGGCCTGGGCCCTCCCTTGTCCTCTTTCACGTCCTCAGTCCCTCAATAAACACACCTCTCCTCCTCCTTATGAGACATTCTGTAGTTTCTACTGATCTGTGAAAATGAGTGGAAGAGGCAAAGGAGGTAAAGGACTCGGAAAAGGAGGCGCTAAGCGTCACCGTAAGGTCCTCCGAGACAACATCCAGGGCATCACCAAGCCCGCTATCCGCCGTCTGGCTCGCCGCGGTGGAGTCAAGCGTATCTCGGGTCTGATCTACGAGGAGACCCGCGGTGTGCTCAAGGTGTTCCTGGAGAACGTGATCCGTGACGCCGTCACGTACACCGAGCACGCCAAGAGGAAGACTGTGACCGCCATGGACGTGGTGTACGCTCTGAAGAGACAGGGCCGCACTCTGTACGGATTCGGAGGTTAAAGATACACGTCTCAGACCAAACCAAAGGCTCTTTTGAGAGCCACCCACCTTTACTCAAAGAGTACCAGCTTTGTTCATATTAATTCATTAAGACTGTATGGCTTGCCATAAATGTCTATGTATGTGATAAGTCCATACTAAATTAGCAAGAAGCACAATTAACCAAAAAAACAATTTTCTAGTTTGGAAAATGATTAAATTTAATGAAGGAAGAATGAATGAACCTTGCAGCCAGATGGTTCGTTTCTT
Source organism: Rhyacichthys aspro (assembly GCA_036850595.1). Taxonomy (NCBI): domain Eukaryota; kingdom Metazoa; phylum Chordata; class Actinopteri; order Gobiiformes; family Rhyacichthyidae; genus Rhyacichthys; species Rhyacichthys aspro. Next base: position 20,040,631 of record CM072148.1, read on the forward strand.
TAGGCTTCTTGTGCACAAATTCTCCAGCTGACATATATTGTAGGTTTTATCATTGTTAAATTGTAGATGATGGTCTCTGCACCACCTTGAGAATTGATCTTCTGCAGCAGTGTGACAGCTCAAGGTAGAATTCTTTATGAGCAGACTTAACACAATGTGATCTGAAAATTTCTATATAACTATATAGTATACAGTTAACACAGTCATTTGTAAATAATGTGAACAAGAGTGAACAAACACAACCCTGGGGGGCACCTGTGTTGCTTGTCACTGTATGTGTGCCAAGTTAAACCTGACTTGTTGTGGCCAATTAGTTAAAACAGAATACCATTTCATTAAAAAAGGATTCACATTGAGACTTACTAGTTTCTTAAGGAGAATATGAGGTATAATTGAATTAAAAGCTGGACTAAAATCAACAAACACCAGGAAGCAGGATTTTCTAGATGTTTAAGTACAAGGTACATTGTTGTGGAAATGGCATCACTCGAGCAATGGCTCCAACTGCCAGCCTAAGGCACACCTGGCTGTTTATTGTCCAGTTTTTTTTCTTCTTTTTGTTGTTCTTTTGTGGTGTGTTTGAATAGTGTTATTGTCCATGTATATTTGTTTGGTGGTGATCTTTCTCCTTGTTTTCTAGATTTTGACGGTGGTTATTGCAATGACTAATTGAAAAAGTAACTGTTTTGGTGAAAGCTTTTCTTGAAGAAGTCTATATATGATTGAGTGATAGTTACAGGTGAAGGTGAGTCCGAGTGAGGTTATTTTCTGCCAGATTTCTTGAGATTGATACCAGTCCATGAGTAGGTGTTGTGTTTCGTCTTCAAAACAGTTCTGCATTGTACATTGTTTTGTTTTGACAAACCAACTCCAAGACACGGTGTCTCTTACTGGGAGCCTGTTAACAGAGATCAACCATCGTCCGTCATGTCTCTTATGATTTTATCATATAAGTTGATATTAATCTTGTACATTATACAGCCACCATATACAGTCATTTACCTTGTTAAAAATAATTTTGCTTGGTAAGCCTGACCAGTCCAAAGTATGTTTGCTAGTAAAATCTCCACACAACAATTTAAAATCTGGGCCTTTGATATGTCTTTCCCTACCTTTTCTTCCACAGTTTTACACCCCCCGCTCATGGGGCTTTTCTAGCAATGCCCATTGACACATTTTTAATGAATGCTGTTTTTAATTTTAACCCCATATCTGTGGCACCTAACCCACCATATTTACGTCAATACGCCAATTTTCTTTTGAAGGTAAGACGTGGAATGAATACCACAATTTTCAGTGAAGCCATTTATGGTTAAAGTTCAGGGGAAGGTTTGTCATCGATTCTTTTTACTTTTCCATTGGAGCTATGTTTTACTCATATGCATTGGACTGTTGTATATGTATTATCAGCTTTGCGTTCTATTGAATCAGGAGCACTAAATTCTGGTGGAAAAGGAGTCAGATCCAGGCACATTAGGAGTAACATATGAATGTGGGGGGAGGTACTTGTATCATGTTATTCTGGAGAGATTAAACTTTTATCACTGCTGGAGCTACTACTTTCAGACTCATCAGAATCAGTGTTTTTAGATGGATTGGCAGAGTTTTCCTCACCTGAAGTGCTTAGGTCATGAAAGATTGGTGTCTGGTCAGGCTCATGTTTGTCAGGTGAGATAAGGAAGAGGAGGCAACTCCGAGGTTGGCTGGTATAGGTTGGTATAGAGCCAGGTTGCAGTGGCGGCTGTTGCTTAAGGATAGGTTGTATATCTGGCTGTTGTTAGGTGGATGAAGGTTGGGCAGTGGACCCACACCGTTGGGTTTTAACCTTGTTAGAGTATGAAGAGGGGCAGGTGATGTAAGTGTGGCACTCTCCCCACACAAGCAACAATCAAGCATCAAGCTTACAATCAAGATTTATGGCTAAAGCTACCACATCTCCAGCACTTGATGAGAGCACATTGTTTGACTTGGTGGTCAGTAGATTGGCAGATAAAGCAAGTTACTGATTGTCCTGTATAAATAATTCTGCCATTGTTTGGGCCCACTGAAATTGAATTTGGAATTTGAGTTAAATGTCCATTAGCATCGTTTTTTTAGTTGAACTTTGTATTTTTTAATGCCATACCAGATGCTGAATCTGTCCAAAGGGTTGATGGTTTGAAGAATCTTATAGTACCTTTGGAGGTAAAGTTTGATGTCTTCATCTGCAATCCTTCCAGTCCAGAACTTAACAATAACAGTAGTTGTATCCATTTGAATGGAAGATTCAATTGTCCAAGCCTTTCATTTTGAATCAGAAGCTTCGGGGGCTTCACTGCTAGGAAGTGTTGCAAGGCTTTGTTGATCTATAACAGAGTAGCACTGCCTAAGCACGCACACATACATACACACTCAACACTTACCTGTCTGACCCATTTTTTGGTCTCCCGGCCGTTCACTCCGTTCCCCTGGTCATTTTACTGTCTGTCAGCCATCAAAGTAGCCATGGGTGCACACTTGGCCACTGTTAAACCGCTTTCATCCCATAGTTTATCAGTTATCAAACTTTCAGCCAGTATCCACTTCACATTCACAAGCTTCCACTGTCAGACCAATCACTGTCTTGTGTGTTAATTAACTGGGGTAGGGGCATCAGGGTTTAAAAGAAGGCCTTTCTCCAGCACCTGAGTAGTGTGTGCCTGGCCTTGTTACAGAGAAGGTAACCAGAGAGCCACTGACGGTCAGAATTGCATTGATGAGTATTTGTGTTATTGCTGAGATTGTAAATACTGTAAATACAATTTTTTTCCACTGTTTTGTTTGATGAGCACAATAAGTCACTGAACATCATTTTTTCGACTACTGGAGTTAGAACCCCGGATGCAGGTGACATTATTGTGTTTGATGCCAAAATAGGCAACACACTACGTGGTAGATTGGCAGTGCCAGCAAAGACAATGGCTACCGAGGTTCAGGGGAACATTTCTTTACCGCCCTTTCCTCTTCCGGACATTTTTAATCACTTGCAGTTGACTACAGAAGCTCTTTCAGGGGCGCTCCAAGATGGTCGAGTGAGTAGGCACTTACTGCAGAGTTCTGCAAATATAAAACACAGATACGGTAAAAAACAGATTTAGGATTTTTTGTCAGAGATTTGAATTTGCTCACTATAACAATATACTGTCTATAAAGAGAAAATAAGAGACAAAATGTCAATTGAACATGACAAAATGGGCCCCAAGAAGCAGTTGATCCACACTGCACCTCCCAAGAGGGCAAAATACAATTGAGCAGCTCTCAGTGGTATTGTGCATTGTAAATTGTGAGCTTTTAAAGGGTGTTTCAATCCATAAACACTTTGTGAGATTTCTAATTGCAGATGACACTACTGGTAAAGGCCTACAAAATGATGATGCTTGGACATCTCTGATCTCCGTGGTCAGTCTTATGATAACGGATCTAACATGCGAGGAGAAAAACATGGAGTCCAGAAGAGAGTCCTAGAAATGAATAGCAGTGCCCTGTGTGTTCCATGTGGCAGCCACAGATCTAAATGTAGTGGTTGGTGATGCTGCCAAGTCTTCTGTTATATCCCTAAACTTCTTTGGCTTATTGCAAAGGCTATAGGCAAGGTAAGGCAAGTTTATTTATAGAGCACAATTCATACACAAGGCAATTCAAAGTGCTTTACAGTAACAGTACATGAAATTAACAGAAAGCAAATAAAATCATTACATAAAAAATAAATATAATCATTAATTAATTAAAACAGAATTAAAAGGTGAAGAGTGCAGTTAAAATACTTCCAGTTGTCATATGCACAGCTAAATAGAACTGTTTTCAGCCTGGATTTGAACGTTGTCAGAGTTGAGGCCTGTCTCACATCTTCAGGAAGACTGCTACAGATTTTAGCTGCAGCCTCACCATGTTTAGTCCTGACTCTGGGAACCAGCAGGAGGCTACTCCCTGAGCTTCTCAGAGCCCGAGGTGCTTCATAAGGCTCTACACCGTGTTCAGTGGCTCTGTTCACCAATAGGCTTTTCTCTAGCAGCATGTGAAAGGGTTCTCTATCAAGGCTTTGTCCACAACCCGATGGGAGTGTCTCGTAGAGGCTGTGAAGGCTGTGTGGTACCAGCTGCCAGAAATTGTGAATGCCTTAAGTGCACTCAAGGTATATGCAAAGGAGAAGAAAGATGCTGAGTGTACCTCAAGTGCTGAAAGCATCTGCAAAGATGTGACAAAAGGGTATTTCATGGTGAGTACGGTTGTTTGGTATAATGTTTTGTATTACATGAACAGAGTAAGATCTTGCAGAGCCCGCTGTATCAATTGAGACTGTAAGGAGAGAGATCTTGTCAGTGTCAGATAGCTTAAAGAGTTCTGAGAGAGTGGATTCAATGCAGCAAAGACTGATGCCAGGGAAATAGCTAAAAATCTTGAGGTGGAGATGAGCTGGCCTGAGGTGAGGCAGAAAAAAACAAAGGGGCAATTTGATTACGAGGGAAGAGAACGTTTTTTCTCCATCTAGCTGATACAGCTCTAGTCACATTAAGGGGGAGATTTTTACACCTGTGGAACTTTTTTGACATTTATGGATTTCTTTACTCCAGTGAGTTATTAAGAAGCACAGTTCAGGAAGGAAAATTGGAGGAATGCTGCCACAGACTGGAGCAGAAAACTGATGAAAATGATGCACAAGATTTAAAGATGGAAATAATAGGAGCAGCCAGGTTGCTCCCCTCACACATCTCATCACCCCTGGAAATGCCTAAATACATACATGAGCAAAATGTGCTTGACATGTATCCAAATGTAAGCATAGCTCTAAGACTCACTTGTACTGACTGCAGCTTCAGGCGAAAGAAGCTTCTCTGTACTAAAAAGATTTAAGACATACTTGAGATCCACTATATCACAGAACAGGCTGTCTGTCCTTGTTCTAATCGCCATTGAACATGAGGTCAGGAAAACACTGAACATGGACTCAGTAATTGAAAAGTTTGCTGAGGCCAAAGCCTGCAAGGTTAGCTTTTAGTATGATCTCAGCTGTGACAGACAGCTTTACAGAAGTGACAGAAAGTGAATAAAGCTGAATAAAGAGAAGAAGAGAAGTTACAGCAATAACAAAGACAGGAAAAGCAGGACCATGTACTGACAAGAAGAGCATAAGAATTTAAGAAACACTGAGGAGAGGAAGAGGGGCAAAGGGACAAAGAAGATGCATCAACATTCCCAGGAAAGAGCCATAAAGGGGTAGACAGAATTAGGAAACCGAGAGGACAGCAAAGAAAAGTGAGAAGGTAGTATACTACACAGCAAACTAGATCATTCTGTAACATTTGCAATTAACCTGCTGCTCTCCTTTTAGTGAAACAAGTCAGAAGACACAACTCCTTGTTTCTCTGAAGCCCTACCGTACAATCAAAAGTAATTCAATTGTGTTTTGTGTACAGTATAGTACTGTAAGTGCATTTTCTTTACTGTTAACAATCAGTTTTCTTTTTTATTTCACAGATGCATTAGTCTATCTGCGCGCAGAGGACTGGTGAGAACTCACTCTCATTATTTTACCACACCACTACACAAACGTACAATATGATTTATCTCTGCAAGACGACAATAAATTCTGATATGGCAAAAATATAATTAGACTTAAAAAAGTGATGTATTGTTGAGACAGAGAAAATGGGTGTTTAACCAGTTTTATTTTTGGTTATCAGTTTATTTACCATTGCTACTGCATGTCAAAGACCCTGGGGGCAACATGAAAGAAACCCTTCCATCTTTGCAGCACTACTTTGTTATTCAATAAGAGACTCAAGACATAAGAAACTAACAAAAAAATGAATTTTATTATTTCTGATCCTTTTCCACAATAACTTTACTGCTTATGGCATGCTGAAAAACCACTAATAATAAATCTGTTGTGTTATCATGTACTGTCATGTATTTAAAAGTTTATTTAAAAATGAATAAAAATTAAAACACTTTCTACAAGTTGGTTATTAACACTGCAGATTTTTTTCATTAAAATGGTAAATGGCATACATTTATATAGTGCTTTTCATGCCCTATTGTGCTTTACATCATGCTTCCATTCACCCCATTCACATGCATTCACACCTGGGGCAGGTGGAGTGGCGGGCTGCCATACACCAGGTGCTCAAGCCTTCTCCAACCACCTCCAAACTCACCTCTACAATCACACACATTCAGAATGGAGGCAAGGAGGGTGAAGTGTCTTGCCCAAGGACACAATGACAGTATGAACAGGAGGGAGCGGGAATTGAACCGCCAACCTTCCGGTTATTGGACAACCTGCTCTACCAGCTTCATATCAACTTCTCTTCATGACAGAGAAAGTAAAAATTAATGTTTAAAACAAGTTTGCTGTTAGGACCAGTAACCTCTGCACAAGATTGATTACTGTTAATCACAGTGTCCTGGTTCTTTATTCACCAGCTCACTGTATATTACTGTATGGGTAAGACACAATGGCCATGTTAAAACCTGGCATAAACATACCTGTCTGCTGTTGTCATAATGTACAAATATAACACTAACATGTATACTGTAGTTATAGTCATGGTTACTTGATGTATGAATCAAAATGTTTTCTAGATGTAAAAGTCTCAGAGGTTGCTGGGCATTGCTGGTTTAATGATTTAATTAACACTAACCGTAAGTGTCCTCTTCAAAGTGGTCACCCCACAACCAAGCAGAGCCTTTCTTCTGATCAGCCTCAGCCTGACAGCATTATCTGTAAGAGAGTAAAATTGAAAAAAGAGGGGAATTATGTACTTTCATAAAATAAGCATTTGTCAAATGTATTTACAGTCTTTAGCTGTGCCATGACACTACCCAGATCTTTGTAAAAGAGTACATTAAGGGATCCCAATTGTTGCATTTGCAATATTATTATTTTATCATGGTCTTTAATGGGGTTGCAAACTAAATAGTAATTATTCAGTCAAAGACATGCATCCTTATTTTCCTTAGTAGAAAACCATTAAAATTTACTTTAAGTCTCAATGTGTATGTTAGTACGAAAATAGCTTATTACCAGCAGGAACACCAAACTGAGTAAGGGGGTTACACCGTTATCAACATAATAGAAGGTTAGATATGATCATATCTCCAGCATCTTTATGTAATTAACCAAGTTTGGTCCAGTGCATCAGGTTATATAACTATCGTTAAATCGGCGGAGCAGTAAATTAGTATTAGCAGCCACCTTTGTGTTAGCCAATAAAAGCTGACTAGTTTTGTAGACTATATATATTCTGAACAGTACTTTAACACATGCAGAAATTTACTTACCTACAAACTAGAGTTCCGTTTCTTCAGTGCATAAAAATAAAAAGTCACATAAGCTGAATAAAACTAAACACAGCTTGTGATTACTAAATGATATCTCCATTCACGAATAGCAGCAAGCAAAAAATGAGAACATATTGCCTAAAAAGCTTTGGAGAACAGGCTAACTAACTAAAAACTGTATCTTCTCCCGAAGGAGAGCAACGGTAAATGAGGTGTCAATCAAACCTGTCAGCCACGCGCTAGAAAGGAGGCAGGTGATTGGTCAGTTATTAATCTTAGTATCTTAAGTTATGGGACAAATAAACAAACCATTACAGGAATAATTAATGTTTTAAAAGAGTTACAATGATGACCGTAGCTAAATAGGAGAAAAAAACAAAACCCCACACTTTATAATTCCTGGTATTTTTCATTGTGTCGCAAACTCTTATAAAGCTTGCATTGTGAGAAAGTAACTCTTTAGCAGAAGTGGGTGGCTCTTAAAAGAGCCTTTGTTTCAGTAAGAACAGGGTAGTTTACTTGGAGCTAGTGTACTTGGTGACGGCCTTAGTGCCCTCAGACACGGCGTGTTTGGCCAGCTCACCGGGCAGCAGGAGGCGCACAGCGGTCTGGATCTCTCTGGAGGTGATGGTGGAGCGCTTGTTGTAATGAGCCAGACGAGAGGCCTCGGAGGCGATGCGCTCGAAGATGTCGTTGACAAAAGAGTTCATGATGCTCATGGCCTTGGAGGAGATCCCGGTGTCGGGGTGGACCTGCTTCAGCACCTTGTACACGTAGATGGCGTAGCTCTCCTTCCTGGTCTTTCTCTTCTTCTTGCCGCCTTTTCCGGCGGTTTTAGTCACGGCTTTCTTGGAGCCCTTCTTGGGCGCAGACTTGGCGGGTTCAGGCATTGTTCAGTCAGAGACACACAACAACGATCAACTTTGAGGCCAGCTCCGCTGTTTTTATACAGACCTCAGACAAAACGAGCTGCGCTGGTCCCAGACTGTGATTGGTCTGAGCCGCTGCGGAGAGGACTCTGGGCGGACTCTGTCAGAGTCTTTGTTTGAACACAGACTAAACATTAGCCCGCCTTTTTATTCTGTTTTTACCGCGTTGTGTTTTTAAACTCTGTATGATTAGTCAGACTTAAATTCGGGTTAAACAACATCTTCACTTTTGATATAAAGTCAATCCGCTCAAAGTGGAATAAATGGAATAAAAGTGAGTGTATGTATCAAAGTCTGCTACAGATACAACATTATGGTATGTTTCCACCGAACTAAAAACCACAATCCAGCCTTCAAGAAGGTAGTCATTATGTCATTTGCAGGAATAATGAGGATTTCAGTTTTTAAGGATACTGTCTATAACCACACTCATGGAGATTTGTTCAGAGGCTTATCTCATCATCTAGCCTGATCAAACACATGTTTCTCATCTAAAGGTGGCCTAGTCCACGTTGGAGATTAGAGACAGTGATATCAAAATTGAAGTCAGTTTCAATTAACATTGTTACTTGTGATGGGCAATGTATATAAACATTTTGTTTGATCATTGCATTGCAGTGATATTTACCACGTGTTTATTGACCTGTAGTAGAAATGTAGAAATGCTATATCCCCATGTTTGACTTACTGTCAGTAGTGTTGAATGATGTAGCCTGTTCTCTGTATGGATGGGATCAGTAGTATCATAGTATCAGTATCAGTTCGGTAATGAGATCTATATTTTTCTGTCTGTTTTTCTTCTATATATTAAACACAATTACACAAACTCCCAAGCAGAGTTTGTGTGAGCGCAGCTTGTCCCAATCTATAAGAGCAAACAGCACCCCGCTCTGCTCATGCTCATGATGCCCCTCCTGCCCTGCTCTGTTGGAGCAGACTGAGCAACTCATTGCTGTCTATCAACTTAGCATCCTTGTGATGGAGGAAAGGATAAGAAGCACCTTTTGGATCTTCTTCACAGCAATGTACTTTTTGTATTACAAATAACTGTTCACAAACAATGGTTATAATGTAAATTTCTGTTTTGCAGTTTACAAACAAGTTTATAGTGTAATATATTTCAAATTAAATGTATCAGTACTAGCAATATTGGCTCTATACTTCATATGGGATCAAACATAGTTTGTACTCTTTGGAATAGAGGTGGGTGGCTCTTAAAAGAGCCTTTGGTTTGGTCTGAGACATGTATCTTTAACCTCCGAATCCGTACAGAGTGCGGCCCTGTCTCTTCAGGGCGTACACCACGTCCATGGCGGTCACAGTCTTCCTCTTGGCGTGCTCGGTGTAGGTGACGGCGTCACGGATCACGTTCTCCAGGAACACCTTGAGCACACCGCGGGTCTCCTCGTAGATCAGACCCGAGATACGCTTGACTCCACCGCGGCGAGCCAGACGGCGGATAGCGGGCTTGGTGATGCCCTGGATGTTGTCCCGGAGGACCTTACGGTGACGCTTAGCGCCTCCTTTTCCGAGTCCTTTACCTCCTTTGCCTCTTCCACTCATTTTTACAGATCAGTAGAAACTACAGAATGTCCCGTAGAGAGCAGGAGTGGTGTGTTTATTGAGGGACTGAGGACGTGAAAGAGAACAGGGGAGGGCCCAGTCCCTCAGCAGTTAATGGTTTCACTTTGGCGCCTTTCACTGAGAACAATGAGTTTCCTTCGTTCATTCACCATAACAACATTTGGTTCAGTTTTTTACACATTTGACTGTAAATTGTGCAAAAACAATCCATACATACAGTGTAGCCCACATCATAAGTCTTTAAAATGTGAAAGATTATGGCAAAAGAGAGTTTAAAGAGATTTGTTCTTACTTTTTTACTGTCACACTATAGGTCAGTCAACAGGCTGGTTTTTGACAAGGTCAAAATCATGTTTGATAAATATTGTGTGAAGTTGAAGGCTCTTTGTAGAAAGTTTGATTTTTCACAGAAGTACATTTCCATCTAAAAGTTCATCCCGTGACTGTCCTGTAGTTGACTGAGTGTTGTTAATACTGTTCTTAACATCGCATTCAGAGACCTGCTTATTCACATTCGTTGACATGTTTATGCAAAAGACAGAATGTGCTGATTTACAGTCAAACCTCAGTCATTAACACCTCCTCCATCTTCTGCTCATCACTGAGTAAAAGTCCAATCTATATTTAATCTTGTCTAAACCACTTGTCTTAAGACACAAGCTCATACTGTGAGGCTCCCTCCTTACAGCATGAACAGGAGGGAGCTGGAATCAAACTGCCAAACCCTCCGGTTATTGGATGCCCTGCTGTACCTACTGAGCCAGTTAAATAGTGGTGACACTTTTTAAAGCACATTTCTAGACAATAGGCTCCAGTTTGATTCCTGCAACACTGGATCCAACAAAAGAAACAATGACCTGTCAAAAAATAAGTTACTATGAGGAGAAACTAAATGTTGGATTTCAGGGTCTTTGTATCCATTTTGGGGACAGAATGCATTAACTAGTAGATCTTTTGTGCAGGGTCTTATTCAAATGATGTGCAAAATAGGGGCTATTCCATACATTACAGCTATTCAGGACATAAATGCTTTACTTATTGAACACAAATTAATTTAACCTTTATCTAATGACAATATGAAAAGTTTGTCTTTAGTTGGAAGTGGTGGCTCTTAAAAGAGCCGTTGTGTGGTTGATGCAGAGGCGGACAGTCTAAGCCCTCTCTCCGCGGATGCGCCGAGCCAGCTGGATGTCTTTGGGCATGATGGTGACCCTCTTGGCGTGGATGGCGCACAGGTTGGTGTCCTCAAACAGACCCACCAGGTAAGCCTCGCTGGCCTCCTGCAGAGCCATCACCGCGGAGCTCTGGAAGCGCAGGTCGGTCTTGAAGTCTTGAGCGATCTCACGGACCAGACGCTGGAAGGGCAGCTTACGGATCAGCAGCTCAGTGGATTTCTGGTAACGACGGATCTCCCTCAGAGCCACGGTTCCGGGCCTGTAGCGGTGAGGCTTCTTGACTCCGCCGGTGGCTGGGGCGCTCTTACGGGCAGCTTTAGTTGCCAGCTGCTTCCTGGGGGCTTTGCCTCCGGTGGATTTACGAGCTGTCTGCTTTGTCCTGGCCATGTTTTACTGTTCTTTTCTTAAAAGAAGTAGATATTACGTTTAACAGGCAGAGACTCCGCTTTTAAACTGTAGCCTTGAACGTACACGGTCACGTGGTGCAGACACTGTCTGCTGATTGGTCAATGTGTCAACACGTCTGGTCCCTCCCAGAGGAGCGGCTCGCGCTCGAATCCCCGGCTGTTTATTGGTTAAAAACAGATTTTAAACTGTCCGCCAAAAGCACAGATGAAGCGGGGCTCTGTGCTGATTGGTGCGGCACCAAAAGACGGCGGACTCCGCCAAATAAAGTGGACGGAGCCGCTGCATCACTGTATTTTTCTGTGAGACTTTGCTCAAGAAATAAGTGTAAACAATGAGTGGCAGAGGCAAGACCGGTGGAAAGGCCAGGGCTAAGGCCAAGTCCCGCTCCTCTCGGGCCGGGCTGCAGTTTCCAGTGGGCCGTGTGCACAGGCTGCTCCGCAAAGGTAACTACGCAGAGCGCGTTGGAGCCGGAGCCCCCGTCTATCTGGCGGCTGTGCTGGAGTATCTGACCGCTGAGATCCTGGAGCTGGCTGGAAACGCGGCCCGCGACAACAAGAAGACCCGTATCATCCCCCGCCATCTGCAGCTGGCCGTCCGCAACGACGAGGAGCTCAACAAGCTCCTGGGCGGAGTGACCATCGCTCAGGGAGGTGTCCTGCCTAACATTCAGGCAGTGCTGCTGCCCAAGAAGACCGAGAAGGCCAAGTAAACTTTGTCCGCGCTCAAACCGACCCACAACGGCTCTTTTCAGAGCCACCCATATCTTTATAAAGAGTCTTGGTTTTCATAATTCTAAATAATATACAAATATATTACTTGTTGTTTTCCTCAAGCTTCACCAAGCAAATCTAAATGTAACAACACAAACAACCCAAAATTAAATAACCCAGTACAGTGTGTTCAGTTTGTCAAAAACTTTGCAGCATCACACGCCAGCTTTTGTTTTGTTCTATTGGAGAACAGGGAAGAGTCAGCTCAAAAAGGTGAGGTAAAGACTGGATTCCCTGGGGTTATTATTTTTTGGCAAACCCATAGTGGAAAACCCAAAGAAGCTACCTCAAATATTTCTTTGGCACACACCCTTGTTACAAAAGGTAACACACAGATTAAATTAAAGCACATTCTGTTCACCCTGACACTACTCAACCAGTTGTTTTGAAGAACAGATTAGCAGCTCTCTGGTGATAGCACTGATAAAAGCAACAATAGTGCAAACAAGAAATGGAAATTATGTAAGGTAGAGGAGGGAGTCATTAATAAATATCAATAAGAAATATCAATGCTAACACACTGACTTTGCAAGACGTAAACACAATAAACTAAGAACAACGTGGTTATTACTCGGCAAATGTGACGTTCGACAAGCTTGTTCTGAACTTTTTGTGACTTAACAGTGACAACATGAGTTGTGTGTGTGTGTGTCTTCATGTTATTCTCATCTGTTTACAGATGTTTCTTTGTTCTGGAGCATGCTCAGTGTGTTGTGTCTGACGTTAATCGGAATAACCTGTAAACATTCAGCAGTAATCTGACAATGTACTTCATGTTTAAAACTCCAGATATAATCGGACTAAGGCATACCGGAACAAAATAACATGTAAACATACTTTTGGCTGATCTGTAGAAGTGAGCATACTTTAGCTTCTGCAAAAAGTACAGTCTTATTTGGGGCATCCCCACCTTTTGAGAGATGTGTATGGTCCAGGTGAGGTCAGCTGAAATGTGTACACAAGGAACACTTGACTCAAAATACAAGCAAACACAGCAACAAGACCAAGAAATCCATTATGAATAACTGTATATTTGTTACAGGTATTATAAAATGAATAAACAACATTGGGTACAGAACACGTAATAAGGGGCCTCGTGGCTTCTAGCACTAGCTTTTATCAGAATATAAATAAAATACAGAGTCAGCTGCTACATTGATAAGCATCTCCTGGTTAAACTCAAAGGCATGAATATGTATGCACCAAAACCAAATGAACAATTTATACTTATGCACTCACTCATATACATGTCCAAAACAACAGCAACTAAAAAGCACTCTCCAGTCAACAACTCTTGCATGCAAGGAACAAGTCTGTATTGTCCAAGCATACCATTGCAGGGGCCACTAGAGGTGATGTGTCCAAGTCTATCATGTACAGAGGGTTTTATACACATAATTAGAAGAAGTTCATAACCTATTTATACTCTTTATTAAGCCTTTAATAAAAGGCCCCTTAAAGTAAAGGACATACTGATTTTTGTACTTTTGCTTTTTTTGCAAAGGGAGGGTGCCTTACCTGACGTTAGGCCACTTCTCTTTCAGTCCCACTGCTCACTTCCTTTTTACTTCAGCTTGTGTTAAGTCCGGAAACGATCAGATTAGAAAGAAAGAAACTGGAAAGAACTGTCATCCCTGAGCAGAAAACATGAAACTGCTAATATTTGTTGTATATCTCACAGGTAACGATCTGCAAATATTAATTTAAAGACTTATATTATTTATATGTATACAGTTTTTGTGAGTATACAGTTTTACTTTCACTTTTACTTCAGAGAAAGTATGTGAAAATGTTTACTTTTTGTTAACTTTTATTTGAAGTTACTAATCCAAAAATTGTACAGACACTGCTTTCAGCAGCACTTTTAAAAAGGTCTTTGTCTCAAGAGTGTAATTTGGACCCCTTATGTATCAGATATATGTATCAGATATAGTACATGTGAGCAAGACAAGAGTGTGGCCGCAAATGGGAACGTAATTATAACATGATCTTTATCAACACAATGAGTGGTGGGCGTTATCGTGTTTGTCTGTTCTGTATATAAGGATGACAGAACCTTATAAAAGCAAAGTCAGTTTTATTAAACAACCTGAAGTAAAGTTAAACCTCCTGTTATGTTGTGGGTCAAATTGACACACTTTAAAAATAAAATCATTCCCTTTTCTGCTTGGCTTAATTATAGTTGTAAACTTATAATTCACTAAATTCACAAAATAAAAACTTACAGCTTACATTGCAAAAGCTTTAACAGGTATGAACTTGATATTTGATAATAAAAATTTTATACTTTTCCTCCCCAGATGCATATTTGTAATATATAACCACACTGGGCTCTGCTGAAGACTTTTGTTTTTCAAAATTCCACTTTTCTAATTTACCTATATGCTTTCAAAACATGCATATAGGTCCAAATGACACAAACAAGACTGTAGCAGGTCAACTGGAGCCTCTGAGCAGCCTCACAGATTGTGTAACTTATGGTTGATGACATGGTCGACCAAAGTAGCCCCATCACATCCGGAGGAATCACTTTTTTCTACTGATCTGTCTCATATCACTCTCTGTTTGATGCTCCTTTTCTTTTTCTGATCCATCACTTGATCTTACTCTTCTGCTTTCCTTCAAACACCTAGTTATAGTCTTTCTCAAATATTGTCTATCATTGTGGTCCAGGCCAAAAAGCAACTGACTGCTATTTGTCCTCGCTTTAAAAAATCAGATTGGTCACGTGTCTTCGGGTTTAGATGTTGGCTTATTGAATATTGTATTTCTGTTTTTCTTACCTGGTGGGTCTGTTTCTGTGTTAAGACTTTAACAAACAAAAAAACGTCCTTTTGTTTTATATGTAACATCAAAAATTGTCTTTTAAGTCTGACAAAAGGCTGTGTAGTGTTGAGTCGTGTTGCTTATATATAGTTGCTCTAATGTGGGCTGTTCCATTGCTTTTTGGGTGTAAATTTAGAAATCTATACTTTATTTGTAGTGAGGAAGAAATTCAAACACAACAACCAAACGTGGTTTTAATATGGTCTTAATATCGTATGTTATTTAAGTTGCCACTAATGTGACCCAGAGCAGAAGAATTTTTTTCCTCCATCAATCAGTATTGTCCCCATGAAAAAGTCCAATATTTATAATAAATACATTTTTTTTAATTATTTGATTTTATTGTATTGTGTATATTATGTTTTTCTTATGTCGGACAAATGATTGAAAACTATTTTTCATGTAAAACAAGATAATTATTTTTAAAAGAAACATGATCTGTGAGGGTTGATTAACTTGATTACTTAAATATTGATTAAACTGTTGATAATTAAGTTCAAGAAAATTTATAAAAACATTTATGAAGAAAAAATAACACAGCACTCCTTTTAGATAGTTAAATTTTGCACCAGGTCAATTTGACCCACGAACATTGTTGTCCCCTAAATATGAACATAACAGGACGGTTAATATTGTACAAGGATCTGTTGTCAAGCATGGACAAGGGAGTGAATGTGTATGGCTACACAATGGTTTTTTATGCATGCTATTGGGAAGGCCCCCTGTTTAAACTTTATAGTCTAAGGTTGGTGCCCTGAGCCAGATAGGCCCCTCTAAACGTTGCACAGCCTATCAGACTGCAACGAAAACTCTTCTCAGGGAGCGGCTGACCCCCAAATTCATACTTTCTTTTCAGTGCACTCACCATGGCAACGGCCAGGTCAACCTCGTTGGTATGTGAGTGTGGACCATGGATGCATTATTAGAACAGTATACTGAATGAGTAAAAAAAACAAAACATGGCTGCCCATTATTTTAAACGGACGTTGCTCATTGGCGGAGCACGGCAAAAAAGTTTTTGGCTTCCGCGTTGCTTCTGCGTTGCTTCCGTGTTATAGGGCCCATAGAGCAGGCGCACTATGGCACTGGCACATCGGTTTTGTGTTTCACTCGCCACGTGATCCACCCAGGTGCGCTAGAGCGGAGATGTCTTGTTTTTTTAGTGAATTGAAGGATTTTTAACAGGTTGTTTTAGTTCTTTGTTAATGACCCACACATTGACTTGTAGGTTTCTGCCTTTGTGCAGCAGCTTAAGCTAAACCTGAGTGCAATGCATAATAAAGCTTGTGTTATCAGTGTTGATATGTCTAAATAATTATGTGTAATTAACAACTTGTACAGCATAATAACCATAGCAGACCTAATAATCCTAACGGTGGGATTCAATAACAAAAGCCTTGTTTCCACTGTACAGGTACTGTACAGGTCGGGTCAGTAGCAGAGGCCTGTGTTTCTGCTCAGTCCAGAGAGACGTATGCTTTAGCAACAATTACTCCATCAAAGTGCCACAAAAGCTGTGTACGGCTTATTGAAACTTGGATGCATTGTCATATTTGATATAAATCAGAGTTAATCCTGTTGTAGCAGCAAGAGGCTGGAGGTACAGTTGCTCTGTCAAGATGTATGGTAACACTTCCTGTGATCCTGTCAAAATAAAAGCTGAGTCATTCAACTGCAGCTGAAAGCACTTTCTTTTGGCTGAGGCAGAAAAGGACAAAGCATTAGAGCTGCACACATTCTCTGAGAACATTAAAGACACTTCTTCAATAACACAGCAGCTGATCCAGAGCAGGTTAAACAATCAGTTAGATTCATAAATGACAACCCTGACTGTACATAACAGTCAGACATAAAAGGTATAAATAAATATAAATACACTGAAATAATTTGATATGTAATATGTGCACTAGTGTTCAAGCAGAAAACATCCTGTTCAAAATGCTGGTTTATTTATCATTAGACATTGTATTGTATTTTAAAACAGTTTGATTTATTTATGAACAGAATACCAAAACAAGAGGGTTGTGTTTAATTCTTTGAAACACATATGTTAACAGCACTTATGTAAGGTTCAGGTGCAGTTATTGAAGAACTGGGGCAATACCATGGTTTTATAGCATCATGTGACTCAACCTACCTCATGATTAACCCCAGTCATGAGTTTAAGTGTTTTACCCTGGCACAACAGGTATTACAAGACTAAAACTGAATATGGTCCAAGTGCAAAACACGTGCTGTGGTTTATAAGTGAAAAAGAGATCCATGCACTGCATTAATAGAGTAAGCATAAATGAAATAACCCAATATATAACCCAATATATTGCACCCCTGCCATATCAGTTGGCAGAAAAAATAAATAAATATAAAAAACCTCACTGAAGCTTTCTCTGCCTCGCTTCTCCAAACGAAAGCAAACTTTATATAATGAACTGGTCTTGAGTCAATCTCTGTTGTCTTTTTACTACCTCCTTCAACATCTTCAGAACATTATTGCCAACATATACCTTTCCCTTCATGTCTTTCAGGTCTGGTTGCTTCAGAAACTGAACAGGTGACTAAAAGAAAAGGGGAGACAGTCGTCTTACAAGTGAAAGAAATTCCACAAATTCTGAATGATTATATTTGGACTTTTGGTCAAAATTCTCCAATCAAAGCAATTGCTGTTGTCACTAATAAAGTAGCCATTGTTGTCAATGGAACGAGATTTGGGACAAGGCTTCACTTAAACGTGGAAACGGGATCCCTCACGATCTCAAACCTGACTTTTGAAGACAGTGGGATGTTTCTCATTCAGATTCTGACAGAAACAAAAACAGTCACAAATGAGTACAATATCACGGTCGTAGGTACTGTATTTGAGGCTGAGAGGCATGTTTTATTACTGTTTAATGCTCCTCCATGTGTATAATTGTTCTGCTCTTCCTCAGATAATAATGAACCTACTATTAACACTTTGGTCGGCAGTAATGTTATGATGGAAACTAGAGTCAAACAACTGGATCCAAATCATCACGTCAACTGGACTCAAGGTCGTGATTTCAAAGGAAAAGAAATTGCAACATGGGAGAACAATAGTGTTAAATATTACAAAGTTTTGAAAGATTTTCTGTCACTGGACCCAAAAAGTGGATCACTCACCATCAAGAACATAACAAAAGAGCTCTCTGGATTTTATTGTGTCACAATGTTGATAGGTAAAGAGCCACATGTAATGAAACAATTTGAAGTCATGGTTTATGGTAAGTATCAGCCACAGCATCACTTCATTCATAAATGAACTTGAGCAACACTACTTAATCACTTTTGAAAATAAGACAGTTGACAAAATTATTGTCAACTTTCTTATTTTCATATATATATATATATATATATATATATATATATATATATATATATATATATATATATATATATATATATAATTATTATTATTTTTCCTTTTATAGTTAGTATAGACTTTTTCAGCCTTTTTATGTATATCAAAGGGCTTCAAATACTTTATTCAGCACACTGTCTCTTCTTCTGGTAGATGTGGTCTCCACTCCACACATCTCAGTGATGGAGCATGGTCTCCATTTAGACGATCCTTGGAGCTGTCACATTAACTGCTCTGTGGTGAACAACCTCGATGTCACTGTGACCTGGTACAAAGGACAAACTGTGATAAACAGAACAACAAATCCAGACCAGTCCTCCAAACTCTGCCTCCCGCTGGAGATCCCCCGCCCCACTGAGGACACGTACAGGTGTGAAGCTGCCAACCCGGTCTCAAATGAGTCTGTCTCAGTCAACACCACATACATGTGTCCAACACCACAATCAGGTGATTTCATTTTAAATATAATGAAATTAATTTATTTTACTTTCATGTCTGTTTTTATTTATTATTTATATTCATGTTTATTTTTTCCCTGTAAAAAGTTTTTCCTTCAGCAAAAGTAGGAGTAGGAGTTGGATTATGTTTCATGTTCGTAGTGGTCCCAGTGATCGTAGTGGTGATGTGTAAACACAAGAGAAGACCATGTAATATTAGTAAGTAAATCTATATAAATATATTGTCCTATACAGCACTACATTGAAATAAAACCCCTATTCTTTCATTTGTTTATAGACTGTGTTAACATGAACACACTTGAAAATCCCAGCTCACAGGTATAAAATTAAATCCTTTTAATGCTGCTATGTTGTGTATGGTATGTGTAATGTGGAAAACTGATAACGCTCATCGACTGATAAAATATTATATTTTATTCTTGTTACAGAACAGTGTGGAGAGTGTGCGCACAGAAGAGGAAGACTATCCTTCTCTTATCCCAACACAATAGTCCTTGGTTTGTTCAGGACCACAGACTTTAAACTCATGCTCACCATATGTGAGATGGGTGAGGGGTTTTCTGTCCTTAGCAGACAAAGAAAACAAAAACACATTTCAATCTGGTTATTTTTGCCTCAAATATTAGACCCAAAGAGGAATTTCTGAAAAATGGTGCATTTGGCATTTGTCACTTTTATGAATTGTTATGGAAAAGACACGGTGATGGATTTCAAAATTAATTTTCTGCTTCATACTCAGTAATTTATATTTAACATGATAAGGCCTAAAAATGTATCTAATTTTGGACAAAAAGTGTCAAATTTTCAACAAAGAAGTTTGGTGTATGTCATTCACAAAATATCCTTATCTTAAGGAAAGAGGTAAAAAACTGTTTAATAGAGCTTTTTTTTAATCTAAACATCAGACATCAAGACATCGAGTGAATAATTTTACTTTCTAACATTAGATCATTTTTATTTTATTTTTTAGGTAATATGAATTCTAATCATACTTTTGGTTAAGCTGTGTTTCATTGTGTGTGAAATTGTTCTAAAACCTAAAATATGTATACATTTTCTTAATAAAATACATTTTTTGAAGTGTCATGCAAATGATAACAATAAGTTTAAACACTGTCAGAAAGAGTTTCTACATCAGATGAAGACATATATAACACATATAATAACATATAAGTTAGATTTTAAATATGTTTGGGTTTTTAATAGAAACACTAGTTAGGTGTAACATACTATTCTCAAGTCAAATAATTTTCATCTGAAGCAGACTTTCTTTGTTACATCACTCACTTTTTCTTCTGTTTGCTCAAATTTGAGCGAATTATCTTGACACAGAAAGTGTTGAATAGTAGAATAAAATGTTTAAAAACAACGCGGTAAAAACAGAATAAAAAGGCGGGCTAATGTTTAGTCTGTGTTCAAACAAAGACTCTGACAGAGACCGCCCAGAGTCCTCTCCGCAGCGGCTCAGACCAATCACAGTCTGGGACCAGCGCAGCTCGTTTTGTCTGAGGTCTGTATAAAACCAGCGGAGCTGGTCTCAGAGTTTATCGTTGTTGTGTGTCTCTGACTGAATAATGCCTGAACCCGCCAAGTCTGCGCCCAAGAAGGGCTCCAAGAAAGCCGTGACTAAAACCGCCGGAAAAGGCGGCAAGAAGAAGAGAAAGACCAGGAAGGAGAGCTACGCCATCTACGTGTACAAGGTGCTGAAGCAGGTCCACCCCGACACCGGGATCTCCTCCAAGGCCATGAGCATCATGAACTCTTTCGTCAACGACATCTTTGAGCGCATCGCCTCCGAGGCCTCTCGTCTGGCTCATTACAACAAGCGCTCCACCATCACCTCCAGAGAGATCCAGACCGCTGTGCGCCTCCTGCTGCCCGGTGAGCTGGCCAAACACGCCGTGTCTGAGGGCACTAAGGCCGTCACCAAGTACACTAGCTCCAAGTAAACTATCCTGTTCCAACTGAAATAAAGGCTCTTTTAAGAGCCACCCATTTCTACTAAAGAGTATTTACTACTTGAATTTTATTAACATTATACAACCTAAATAAACTAACATTTGCTTTAAAATATAACAGTTGTTGGAATTAATCTTTTATATCAAACACAAAGTTAATCAGAATGTATTTATTCATTCACTTTTTGTATATATATTTTTGGTTTTATTATTAATGATAGTTAACAGTAGTTGGACAGGAAATGGGCAAATGACCTGAATGAATCCAGGTCTCCCACGTGTTGGGCATGTGCTCTACCTGAGCTGCCAGGGGCACCCCCCTATTCACATTTTATTACAGTATAGTTTCATCAAACATTACATTTTCATCTTCCTTTGCAGACTGTTCAGTTGCAGGACCATGCACTTCTTCATCTGGTTCTGCCTCAGGTTTCTGTCCACTCTCACTTGCAGAACCTTGACCTCCTTTCTCTATTTGTTCCTCCTCGTCCTTCACTCTGCCTTGAAGCCCCTCCTGTTTTGAATGAGAGAAATCCCCCTCCTTTCCCTCAGTCTGTGAACCCCTTCCTGTCCCGGTATCCTGTCCTGTTGTCTGAGGTCCAGTTTCATTTCCGTCTGTTTGTCCTTCTCCAGACTCTTCGTCGAGTCGTTCTCTTTTTGCAGAGTGCAGTTGAATTCGGTTTTCTAGATTACTGATCCCACTCCTGAGTCTGTCCCTTACACTACGCCTCGGAGCAGAGTTACCTTGGTTTGAATGTTGCTCTCTCATTGAGTGGATGCATCCTGCTATCACTGTTAAAACAAGGATGCCTAAAAGCAATGGTAAAATCCAGGGGGCGGTTTGGGTTTTCTTCTTGTCTTTTGATGATTTTGTGTCCTTTTTTGGTATTTTCTTGTTGTCGGACGGCGGTGCCACTGATGTAGAAGTACTGTAAGTCTTCATTGGAGCTGTAGCATCTGTCGCATTTGTTGTATAGTTTGTTCTATCTGTGAACCTATCTCGTGTCAAATCTGGAGTTGAACTTGAAAAAGCATTTGGTGTTGATGGTGTTGATGATGCTGATGTCTCATTGTTTTGGGTTACATTGGCAGCCAGCACAGGAGCTCCCTGAATTAACACGAATAGGATCAAAATCAGGAAAGACATGGTCCTCTCACTGAAAGAAAATGACAGAAAACCAACTATTACTTTACAATAGAAAAATATACACGTGCTGTTTGTGAGAAGTTAGAAAACGTAAGTGGTTCAATATTTAGCTGCTTGGACTGAAACTCTAAATAACACCACATGGAGGCGCCAGAGTTACACACAGCTTGTTTGAGGGCCTGAGCTTCCTCATCAAAGTCTACACTAAATAAATTCGCATTGCCATTATAAACAAATCATATAAATACCTAAATTTATTGTTTTGCCATCTCTAGTGTCTAATTAACACTAAAACTAAGTGTTTAATTCAGTGTCTTTAACTTGAGTTGAGTTTCCATATACAGTAAGTAATTGGGAAACATACCCAAACATACTAATCTAGTAACTAAAGTCTATCCTGCAGCTAAAGCTTTATTGACACAATAATGTTATGTGTTAGTACTGTACAAATGGAGTTTTCAGTATAGGTATCTCTTACCTCTAAAATTAAAGTTTAAAGGGGCATTGAGTAAAATGTCATCGTAAATGGACCACTTTGGTCTAGTCCAGTGGTTCTCAACTGGTCTCATCTTGGGACCCACTTTTTTCATTTCAATTTCAACCCAACCTGTACAGCTTGTTAAACAAATTTCAATAGTCACATCTTAATGTAGCATATGTATGCTTAAACACTTTTGTCAACAGTTTGTTTATTTGTTTGACTTAACCTGTCCCCGGTCTTGTGTTTTATCAGCCGACAGGTTCCGCGTGATCTATTCTGACCAATGGGAGTGAAGAGATAGTGCTGTGACATCTTAAAAACTAAAAGTTATTTTTTAGAGGATTCAATGATTTTCAACAGAGAAAAAATGTGAAAAAAAGATTCTAAAATAGATAATAATTACTACAAAATCAAATTATAAACTAAATTCTTTTTAGTCACACAAAAGGAAGAAAATGGGGGGCTAACTGTTCTATTTTTTATTCTAAGCAAACCAGCAAATCAAATATCCATTCATTTGTAATTTTTGCATTTTCAATTGAAAATCAATAGAATGAACGATACACAGATTTTGTTTCTCATTTTTAATTCCTCAGGCATGTTCCTGCTGTAGATGAGGAAAGAAGGGGTTTGAGGTGTGGAACTGCAATCTTCAACTTTGCCACCAGGTGCCACCAAAAGCAACACACACCATCTTCATCATGGGCAGCAGATTCAATATGGTCCAAATATCTTACAATTGGCTTACATTTTTCTTCATTATTTAGTAGTTTTTGATTTTACAGCTAAGAATAGAGACCCAATCACAAAGCAGTAAAAGGAAACTATTGCACTACCACCAAAGGGTCAGGAAGTGACAGTGTGTGGGCTCTGTTTCAAACAGGAAGTAAAGCATGTGCCACATAATTCTTCAGTTTAGAAAACCAATTTCTCACTTAGACATTTTAATGCCAATGTGTAAAAATATGAACCATCAAAGAAAGCCACATATCCTACCTTTGACTGATTTTGATTTATTATTTCTGGTTAAAAATTTCAACAAATCCACCTCACCTCCTTGTTCGAATGAATAAATTTCCAAAACAAATTATAGCATATTATGACTACAGTAATAGATTCTGTTAGTGTAAGCGTACAGGTTATTTACTCAGTTTGTCTTATATCCTTGTATCTAACACCATATACTGAAGTTAAATGATGTCGTTCCTTTTAAATTAAAACAAATAGAATGAACATTGGGTTATCATGAACATCTGCTGGAAAATACATATTACATCAACTTTTACTTTAATTTATGAAAGAATAAATCCATGAACTTACATGTTGGCCCTGTGAGATGTGATGAAAATGAATGAATGAGATGGACAGTCGGTCTGAGGCAAAAAGAGAGGCCAAGTCTCAGGAAGAGGCAGGTGGGAGGGGGAAGAACAGACGTGAAAAACCTGAGTCAAACCGAAAACCAGACCACAGCTCGGTTTTATAAAGATCTTATTACAATTGAGGAAAACATGTCACTGTGAGTTTGTTGCAAAAAAGCTACACAGAATCAAATCTTTGCTAAAGTAGGACATATTTATTTGGATCGCACAATAACCCACACCTGAAAACTTTATTTGTATCTTTACATGACCAGAGCAGAAAGTATTGAGACTCAAACAAGACCAAGACCAGGTCAAGACCAAACCAAGACCAGAACCAGTCTTTAATACATTATAACAGATACAAGGGAATAGTTAAAAAATCTGAACAGTCCAGGTCCAGTGTTAGACTAAGCCTAGACTCATGAAGGTTAGTATTTGGAGAAGGAGGCAGAGTTAGAGCAAGATTTTGATCGGACATAAATTAATCAAGGTTTTCATCCATCCTCAAGGACAGAATACTGTGTCTCTTGTGGTCTTGGTTGGTCTTGAGGTCTGAGACTGGACAAGACTGACTAAAAATAAATTTGAGACCAAGACAAGACTAATACTCTGTGATGTATGTCTCTTCCTTAAAGCATGAGGTGCAGGTAACAGTGAAAAAATGTGTAATAATCCTGCAGTTACAATAAAATGCCACTAGTTGGAGTCAGTGAGAAGAGTATAACACTGGCTCACCTCCACTTTCTGACAATCTTCAAACAAAGGATGTGCATTGTTATGACACTCAAAATGGAACCCTGCTTCAGGAGAAAACAACAATCCACTGTGTATCTGGCATTAGGTAAGAAAATACACATTAACTACATTCTGGATCGTTAATATATAGGCTTTAGTTCATACCTTTAATCTTTAAGTGTGCTGCCCCATTTCTTGAAAGAAAAAGGTCAGAGATAACCACAACATGACTATTTTGACCTCATTTTCTTACTCTAGTTTTCAAAATGTATCTGTTAGGGATTAAGTGACAAAACTCCAGTTGAAATGATTCATCTGCTGCAGCAGCTAAAAATGTTTTGTGTGTGTGTGTTAATTTCCACTGCACTATACATTACTAATGACAGAGCACCATAGTCTAAAACACTCTATCTTGCTAAATCCACACAAATTTTATTATAAATCAAGATCTATATAGAGACAGTCCCATGTAAGTTTCCGTTCAGTTGTAGACAGAGTCCTTTGGTGCAGACTGTTTCCTTAATTACATTTCTGTCAAAGACAAAACCAGCGTGAATAGAATTTGTTACATGTTTCCAAAATGGCAAAAGGGAAAGTATTTTGCAAAAGCATGAAGAAAAATAGATATTGTTTTTATTAGGCGTTTTGTGAGAAACAATGATAGTTGCATAGACTTTTCTTAAAGCGCAACTACCCAGTGTCTCAGACTCCACTCACCCACAACAGCAGCAGAGTGACATTTCCTATTTCTATTTTATAGAAAACAGACCAATTTTCTTACACAAAACACAAATACATGACACCAAACTGAAGTTTATATCTTACCATAAACTTTTACTTCCAACTTTAGCTTCAGAAGGGCAATCATCCCCATCACCTGTTTTTGTTGCCTTCCTTTTCTCTGATTGTGTTTTTCATTTGTTTCTCTGTAAAAAAAAAAAAAAAAAAAAAAGAAAAGATCAGCGCTGACACTTTCCCTGTTTTATCTGTAGCCATTACTTTCTCACTGACCATCCTTCTTTTTCCAGAAGAGAGCTGTGATTGGCGAAAGTTTACATTTAGGACTAAAAATTCTCATCTAATCAAATCCTTGATAATAAAGTCTAGATGACGTCTTAAGGTTGTTTTTTCATCACAGATGATTCCTGTTACAATATGCTGTTAGGGGATTCAACAGTTTTTTTCTTACATGCATAAAAATCCCATACTCTCCATTTAATTTAAGAAAAGTGGATGCTACAGTGGTAGGACTTGTATCGCTCTTTAATGTAATATAGCCACAAATTTAACTACTGTTTTCTATTAAATATTATTACACTTGTGTCTTTGCTTCTCGTAGATAAGACTATATTTGTTATATTAAAGCGTATTTTGAAAAAAGTCCAACAAAATTTGTTTAGATACGACTGATGGCAAAATATTCGTTTTAATGAGATGGTATCGGGCCCTGCTACTCATATTCACAGTGTGGAATATTTGTCCTTGCAATATTCATACTTTGAGATCAAAAGAGTGGTTTTTTTTTTTCCCCATTTGATGAATTTAATTGATTCATTCATAAAACATTAAAATATAATTATGACCTTTCTTAATTTCTATAAGCTTTTCTGGTTCTGAAATATAAAGAAATTAAGCTGTGTTATATATGTTGATAAAGTTCAATTGATTTGTAGGGTGGGTGTCACATTTATATTTAGTTGTATTTGCTTTACAGGATGTGGTAATGTTGTTGAAGACTTGAGAGGAAAATAAAAAACCTCCAACAGTCTTCCCTCCCACAGAGAATATGACAGCTCGAAGCCTTCACCAAAAGACAAAGGGAAATGACCAAAGTTTACTAAATTATGTAAAGTAAAAGAAGCCATCTAATTTTTAAGATTGAGGTATTTTATTATTTATTGAACTAGTCGTGAGCTGAGATGATATGTTGCTTGTGAAAGCCCATTTTAAAGCATGATACCTGCGCCTCCACTTCCTGGTGTCACAACCTGTTACAAGGAGTCTGTACTTACACACAGAGTTTCAAGATCAATTTTCTGCCTATAATGACAGGTTAATAACCAACATGAGCATACACTGTCAGCGCAAAGCAATACATTGATGAAGTTAAAAAAAAATAACAAAAAACAAGGCAGTGTGTGCAAATAGGAATTTGGGGATCTGCACATTGTTCATTTAACATTGTGGTTAAAAGTAAGTCAAGATTAAAGAGCTCCGTTTTCTTTTGATCTGTAGAGGATACATGTGGGATGTAGAAAATCCTTAGTTTTTCCTATTCGTCCCCTTGATGTAGTTCCCCTCCAAACCATATATATGGCTTTTTACATGACACCCAAATGCATAAGAAAACACTGTAGTAATGGTCACTGTGAACTGTACTGCTGCTAACACTACAGTCAGTTGACACAGGACAATGTTCAAAACATAAAACTTTTTAAACACAGTATTTTTTTGGAGCATCATTGAGGCCTCAAAATGGGTCTATACATATATTACTAACCACATGTAACCAAAACCTTTTTTTTTATTAAACAGAAAAGCAGGAATTGTCCCTCTGCTGCTGTTGGGGATTGTGTCATTTAAACTTACAGTATACGCCACTTTTGTATTCCAGCTCTGCTGTCGTGTGTTTGGGCAAATGAACAGACATCTCAAACAGTTAATTCTAAAGTGGGAGCAGCTGTCACACTCGAAGCAGGAAATGCCACAGAAGATCAGATTTTATGGACTTTTGGAGCCACAGTTCCAAACATTCGAATCGTCAAAATGAGCTTCTCTAAAATCGAGGTTGTTTCAAAAGAGCTTGAGGGGAGACTCCAGTTGGACATTCGGACAGGATCTCTGACCATCACGAACCTCACCAACAAAGACTCTGGCGTTTATCAGTGGCAATGCATCGGGTCAAACATCTCATCGCGACGTTACATTCTCAGAGTCTACAGTGAGTGACACTTTTCACAACTGACTCCTTGACTCCTCCCAAACAATCAGACAGTTTTAGGCCCAAAGCAACACAAAGTAAGAGTTCAGCAGCTGTAGAGCATACAAGTGTCATCTTAAAACTGAAAAAAAAAATATTTTAACTATTTGGGGAAATTTAATATTAACTTCTGCTGTAGATTGTTCAAACAATATATAATAATTGCTGCTCCAGATGTTTGTTAATTTCAGTCGATAGCTAACTTGACCTTAGGCTAAAGGTTTAGGCAACAATTAAAAAGGCTGTCTCTCCCATTATGGGGTCTCTCCTATGTTCCCACAATTCTAAGAGCAAAACTTTGCTGATGTAGGAGGTCTCTCAATGTTTGCTAGCTGGATTAAGTCTAGTCTAAAGGGTGCCTAGTTTATGTTTGTTGATATAAGCACAAAGCCCTCTGTCTGGTTGGCCATTAACTATTCAAAAAGCTGACAAAAGGGTCCATTCTTTTTTCTTGCATTTAATTTCTTGTGTTTTCTCAGGTTCAGTCGGTCCACCTTCCATCAAAAATGTACAATATGGAAACTGCTGTCCACTTTCCGTGGAGTGCTCCATCAACAACAGCAAAGATTTGACGTTATCCTGGTTTAAAGAAAGAGACAGACTTGAAACCATAACTAGTCCTGTACACTCCAGTCCAACTAAGCTTTCTCTTTCTGTTGAAGTTGAATATCATGATCAGAGCAGCTACAGCTGTGTGGCAGAAAACCCAGTCGACACACAGACCACCCTTTTCCATCCCGCTGGCACGTGTCTAAAGAAAGGAGGTATGATTATGATTAAAAAAAAACTTACAAGACAATGTTTCTCTCCTCTATCATTTTGTTATTAATAAGATTAGTATTATACCACAATAGCTAACATTTTTAATAAAAATATCTTATCTCATGCTCAGAAATGGACGTCTCAGGATTTTAAGACAAGAACGGCCAAGAACACGGTTAATTTTTCCATTTGTTGGATGAAAACTTTATATATGAGTTTAAACTTGGTCTAAAAAAACAGGCATTTTAATGTGGTTTTCTTTTTTTTAGCCTGTCTTCCAATATATCATGCACTATCAGCTCTAAACCCATCATATATCCTAAAACAGGGTATTGTAGCTTCTGTTACTGTTTATGTCATTACCCTAAATATGCATGTTAACTCCTCAAAACTGAAAATAATCATCATTTGATTGAAGCTCAAACTGGGCACATACAAAGATCATAGCCCCATTTTTCTCCTTACGACAATATTTTCACTGCTAAAAATCTCCTACAATATTTACCAACTGTCTTATTCTTGAGCTGATTCAGCTTAAATCTAAAAATCTTAACGTTTGTCTCTTTAATCTTTTTTCAGAGAGCAGCAGCTGGTGTCAGAGTGGAGGTACGGTGCGGCTGGTTTTCTCAGCAGTCATCGGTTTGGTCCTGATCATTCTCGTGGTTGACCACTTTCGAATCAGGAAGTGACCAGGACCACTTCCCTTTAACAACTGCAACAATAAACCATGGACTTTTATCACATCTCTCTCCTCAACATTTCTGGAGCTTTGTTGTTTGTTTGGAAATATTTTACTATGTATAATAAACAGAAGCTTCTTAAAGTCAAAAGAGACAAAAATTATTTCCTTTAAAATAAGTCTGATAAAACATCTGAAAAAACAACATGGCTCTGAAATCTGTCTATGGTCAAAATATATACAGTATCTGTACTTACGATTGGAGAGTTCTCAATCTGAAATACTCGTTCTGAGTTGGGACATCTCTACACAATTACAATTTTTTTTTATGATGAAAAGGTCATAATATTTGAGTGATCTTGAGCCATTTCCTAAGCATAAGCTGCTCACTTCTGCTCTTTTGTTACTTATGACTGAAAAAAGACATTTTATCTCCTGATCTGTAAAAACCCCACAAAAGGGAAACAGTATGTTTCATTTTCATAAGTAGTTAGTGACAAGGACTAAAACTGTTAATGTTTCCTGTAACTTCAGCCTACTCATAAAGTAAACATTTGGGTGTAACCTATTTTCCAGAAGGAAAATTAGTATTTATTGTTAAAGGCAA
The DNA here is from genome assembly GCA_036850595.1 of Rhyacichthys aspro. NCBI lineage: Eukaryota > Metazoa > Chordata > Actinopteri > Gobiiformes > Rhyacichthyidae > Rhyacichthys > Rhyacichthys aspro. The sequence continues at coordinate 20,070,166 of CM072148.1, forward strand.
GGCAAACTATTTGCTTAACCTCTTTATCATTATTTACCTACATTGTAACAGAAGATTATGTTGCTTATTTTCTCCTAAAACCCTGCAAACTTTATTTTCCTCAACACCATATAATTGATATAGTTTGTTCTGTCCAAAATGAAAGCTTGTGGCAAATTGCTTTGATTTGAAATTGATGTAGACAAAATCCATGTATTGCCATGTTACATTTGATTATCAGCATCAAAATTTTTCTTCCTTTCAGTTTCCCTTGTGTTGAACATACCTATACCATTTCTTAGGGATTATTAAAGCCAGCCATACACTGTGCGACTTTCAGAATGAATTAGACCCGATTTACGCAAGGCGATGAACACGTGCCCAGCCTGCAATCGCATGGTCAGATGAAATTCTGACATGTCAGAAAATTTGGTCACAGCAAACCATCAGTGCAGTACAGTACAGAGTGAGCACATAAATTGCTTCGAGAGATTTATTCATACAGTGTGAGCTGGGGTTCTAGTTGAAACAGTGTATGCTTAAACAGACTGTACCTGATTGTTTTTCTTCTAGTTGGGGGCATTGCTTTAAACCCCAAAATAGTATATTGTAAAAGCATATATTTGTGAAAAAAACAGGCTTTATGATGCCATCCGATGTTTATTCTAAGGGATTGTAATAGATGAGAACCTCTATTCAGGAACAGAAAACCTTGACCTTGAATCACATGCTCGAAAAATCACATGCTCGAAAAAAGAACACTTTCATTGGTCTACATCAACTTGTCATGTGATGTTCCAGGAAGCTTAATAGCTGCCTATAAAGTGTATTTTCAGGGCTGAATGTGTCTTTTAAAACAGAGAAACAGCTAAAAAAAAAAAAAAGAAATGTACAATAAACGCAGATAAATACTGTCAATTCAATCATGCAATGTTCCAGAAATGTATATAATTCAAATTGTGACGATAAAAACCTATATAACAGAGGACATTTATCTGTCTTTCACTACATTTACAAGTAGGCCCTTTAATTGGATGGGTCTTTTCCAAATTTACATGGCCAGGAGGAAGGAGGAAATCAAATAAATGATTGCTCCACCTGGACTGATGATGCTGCATTGGCTCTTTGTAAGCATTCAGTCAACGTGGAAAAAGTCATTGTGTCACCTGACCAGGTCTGCCCAAGACAGATTCTTATTACACCAATTCCTGTCAGACATATTGATATAATATTACCAATACTACCATAAAACAAGATGAATAAACAATAAATGCACAATAAAAGCTGTGACAATCGCCTAGATCTGTTACCTAACTGGTGTTGAAAAAAAAGGGGCTTTTTTCTTTCCTTTATTGCACAATGCCTTCTTTTGAATGAAGTGGTCTTGTTCCTGTAACCTCAGATAAGACTTCCTTCCTGGTTTGGGAAGGGCCTTTCTGGTTTGTTTATTTTACAACTCACAAGGAAGTAATGGGAAATGCTATATGCTGTAAATCTCAAAGTCCATTGGGTTTATGAGGTTTGGAAGGTATATATATATAAACCCAACTAATGTCCACAGCATCAGTGAACAGTGACGAAGCCTGAAGAACATCTCTGAACCACCTGCTGCTCGCTGTAAGTCCGGACCCTTTATTTTTCTTATAAAAACACATGCACTGATCCATGCATTACATAAAATGCATTGACAGAAATGCAAATAACTGTTGAATGACCTGCTTTAAAATAGTGCTACTGTCATCAGTGATGCAAATTTGCTCCTGAGCTTTAGATTGTTAGGTTTTGTTGTGATGTGTAACAGCTTAAAATGTCTTTCCTGACAGTTTACCTGTAGGTTTCATCATGAAGACTCTGCTGGTTGTCCTCCTGTTTGCTCTTGTGTCCATCAGTGCTGCCACAGGTGAGACAATTTTGAAGTTATTAACGTAGCACTATATACGTTTTTATTATGAGTCTCAATTTGGTCTAAGACTTGACTAACTCTGCCTCCTTCACTAAACACTAACCTCCATGAAACTGGACTTGATTTAAAACAGGACTTGGACTGTTTACATTTGTTAACAGTTCCCTTGGTCTTGATCTGGTCTCACCTGACACAGTCTTGGTCGTGACTTGGTCTCGACCTGACATAGTTTTAGTCTTGACTCTGTCTCGATTCCTAAAAGTCTTGCTTTCGCCTTGGTCTTGATACTCTCTGGTCTCGGACATGATTTGCTCTCAGTCAGTGCAGTCTTGACCAAAACACTAGTTTTTAACCATAAAATACATATTCAAAATATTAATATACAGTCTGCAGAATTGAAAGTTTGCTACCTTGTTGCTAGCAAAATAGCATTAGCATCAAAGTCATATTGTGGAGTGAGTTTTTGAAAACATACATGCTGAAGGCTGCAGAAATCATGTAAAATCATGTTGAGTTGTTTTTTGAAGATCATTATGCTGTTATTTTACTGGTCCAGTCCACTTCAGATCAAATTGGGTTGTATATAGCCCTGAACTTAAGTGAGTTTGACACATCTGCTCTAGATCCTCTTAACCACTTTTTGTTTTGTTTTTTTTACATTATGACCCAAACAAATGAGAACCTATGAATTTTAAGAAAATACTTTTCTTTCATTCTTTTCAGCTGCTCCAGCAGAAGCAGCAGAGGGACAACAGAGGGAAACACCTCCACAAAACACAGGTACATACTTTTTCTGCATAATTCAGAAAAAAAAACCGTTATTTGCTGGGTTCTCTTTTCTGATTGGATAAAAGGTAATGGGATACCAGGAAGTGTGTTCTCTGTTTGTTGTAAAGCAGAGGGACTGGGACAGATCAAAACTTAATAGCACTGATGTCTGTTTGAATATACAGCTGAATATTTGTCTTTTTTACAGAGCCCAATGCTAACCTCAATGCTCTACCTCAAGGTAACAATTCATAGACACTGGAAGCTGATAAATAATGTTGTGTCAGTAATAATAATCTCTTTTATGGATATCTTTGCAGCTCGTTCACAGCTCTGTCTTCCTGGTTGGGAACTTTTCCGCGGTAACTGCTACTACCTCAACAATAACTTCGATACCTGGAGTAACGCTGTGGTAAATATCTTAAGACAAAGAGGGGGCATTTGGGTTTTCGCCAGTGTAATTATGTCTCCTCCTCCTTCAGAGTTATTGTGCTGACTTTGAAGGCACCCTGGCCTCAGTCCACAACATCCTAGAGTACAACCACCTCCAGCACATGGCAGGAAGTGCTGGTCACACCTTTGCTTGGATTGGCGGCTTCCACTTTGAGGTGAGCACAAAAACACTGACAGTAAACCTGAGTGAACAGTGTGGCTGGTTTGGAAGCTCCACAAAGAGTTTAGTTCAAGTCAGTCCCAAATTTGGTAACGTCTGAGGAGGCTTGCATTTGATATTTTGCCTTTTACTCAAACATAAACGCAAAATATTCTTGTTTGTAGTGATGTAAGAGGCATCAGGTATAGCTTCATATTAAGTCACAAGTGTTTTTGTTCAGGATGACTGGAGATGGCAGGATGGCTCCCACTTTAACTACCACAAGTGGGAAAACAGGAGCCCCACTGATGTTTACCAGTGTCTCCAAATCAACACCCAAGGTAAGAAAAATATACCCAGAGCCTTTATGTATGAAAAATGTATGGCCTCAAACAAGACAAAAGCACAGTGTCAGAACTGGGAAAAAAAGATTAAAATTAGACTTCTGCTTCTCTGTTCTGTTTGGTAACAATTAGTGGTGACATTATAGATTCTACACTTCATTTACTAACTGTGCTGTATCTTTGTTACGGCAGTATATTTTCCAGCATAAAATTGACTTATCTGTTTCGCTGGCTAATGACTAATGACATATCTTGTGACGTTTTTTACAGCAAACAAGGGCTGGTCCAATCACGCCTGCAGCAATAACTTCCCATTCATCTGTCAGATCAGGCTGAACTGCTGACCTCAGTTTCTTCACAGTTGTCGTCAATAGCACTTTAAAATGTTTTGTGATTGCCTGAAATGATTTGATGATAATTGTATTTTTTTTTTTGTTTGAGTGCAATAGCTATGGTGTGGTGTATTTGTGTATATTATCACAGTAAAGACTGAAAACGCTATATTGCATTTGATTGAAATTACTATACACTTGTGGGAAAATACATAGAGCATACATTAGATGTATATAAAAAAATATGCCATTACAGCAGTCACACAGTACCCCACCCCCATGAAGGAATGAGGATAGAAAGGCTCACATTCACGAGCGAGGACCACAATCTCAACATCTATGTAATTCAGAAATGAGAAGAGCTTGTTTAGTGTGAGAAAGTTTGGGGCTCACTAGAGGATGAAGAGCTGGCATCAGGCTTAATTCACCCCTGTACCTAGAAAGACATAGAAAGTTACAGATAGAAGAAGGTAGGGCATAAAATACAAGAACGTAAATAGGATGAAACCGGATGGTATTTACAGGCCTATGACAAGAGGAGGTGGATTTGAGGTGTGTGGTCCTCCTGCTGACCTTCAGATAGTCTTATCTCAAAAAAAATAACCATGAATACTGAAATATTTATATTTTTTCTGTTTTTCTCAGTGCATGACTGAAGTATAAAGCCTTGTTTTCCCTGAAGCAATTCTATACATGCTGCATTAGTAGAGGGTTTCTTGTATGGGTAGGAAGCATCCCATGCTGTACCATTGTACCAACTATTTTGGGAACCCAAACACAAGACGATGTTTTCTAAGATTAAGTTTGTCTTGCTCTTGTGCTAAAGAAGGCTAAATGTCTTCTTTTTTTTTTAAAGGAAAAAAAGCTAGCAACTTTTTCTGGTTTTGGATTAGGTCAGCATCATAGAGCTCTTACTTTGTCAATTAAAAACATGTTTACATAGCACACAGCTTGTGTGGCATGTTTGTGATTCCACTGTTTACGTTGCCCTGCAGGGACATGATTTGGTCTATTGACAAACCCAAAGGAAATATCTGTGATGGTTATTTTGCAGTTGAACATTTTGGAACAAGATTAATTATGTCCTTAACATTCATCAAGGAAACACAATTTAAGGGGCTTTCATACTAACATACTTGTGGTCCAGACTTTTAGACTTAACCATTTGGTCCAAATCAAATTTTCAGAAGTGAGAGTGTCTGAGGACCATGGTTCAGACCTCTTTGTTCTCCTTGATCCTGAACAAACTGAACCAAGGTCTGGTTCATTTGTGAAACAAGCTTAAGGAACAGAAAGAAATAAAGCTTCCACTTGATTCTATAGATTGAAGTGTTCTTCTTCATTAAATGACTGACATGAGCAAATATGACTCATTTGGAAAGACCAACAGACGGAGTAGCATGTATCACAAGCATAAGCCATTTTATTACAAATAAAAATGAGAGCTCAGAGCATTACATACTAAGTAGTAAAATGGTTACATAATATGAGAAGAAAAGAAGATAAAATGTGATCATGAAGATACAGCGATAAAACTTATATCAAATATCCCTGACATCACAAAAAATGTGTTCAAATGCTGCCATTAGCAGTAGTTGAGTTTCATAGAGCAGATGAATGGATGAAGAAGATTGCAGCGTTCACTCGACCAACCTCTTGAGTCTGTCCAAATGAAGAGAATTTAAAAAAAAAAATCAGGTTAGGTTTTCAGACACAGTTGAGTTTGTTCATATTGTAGTTTTCAGCCCAACTTTTAAATTGTGTTTTAAATCTTGATTTCCTCCAGACACTCTAGTAAAACCTCTTTAGTTTGGACTTGGTTTCAGATTAGACTTTTTTATTTTTACATCTCTTACATATTTACTTGGTCTTTACTTGGTGATCAGTCCCTAAAAGTCTCCATCCATAACACATGTATGACTATAGAGGTTTTATTAGGATTCAGACTTACCTGGACTGTTTAGGAAGACACAATCATAAGAAGACGTGGTTTGGTAGTACCAGTTGTTGTAGTCAAAAGGTGTGCCGTCGTCCCACTTCCAGAAGCCCTGAGGAGACACAGAGCAAATACAGTGAATGTTTATTACATAGGAAGCTGGGTAGAGCAGTCAAAATCTGTCCAAGCACTGTCACAAAAAATAAAGACTATTTATGCTGCATACAGCCATGTATTGGCTGTAATGTAGCCACATTTAATGCATGTTAAAGTTTTAAAGTTTAACATGCATTTAATTATATTTGTGTTGCTGACTACTTGAACTTGCACAGGACTTAGACTTGACTTGGTCTCTAAATGGTCAGTGGCTAATGGATTTTTATCTTAATATGACAAAAAATTAAATGACAAATCCAGAAATTACCCCCTTTTTCGCTTCTTTTCTTTTAAAAATGAAAATTAGAAGACCAAAAACCATTTGATTCACATTTAATTCACTAAATGTGTAAATACAACTGGATGTTTGAAATTGTTTAATGCAGCTATCGTAAACTTTCCAGCCTATCCACCCTCTCATGCCGTTTCAATCTCTTACCTGAAAGCGATATCCACCGATCCATGCCGTTAAGAAACCAGCCCTCCAGGTCAACTGCTTCAGGAAACTGTATTCCCACAGATTGTGAGCTGAAGCCAGGCTCGAACCAAGACTCTGACACATGGCCTGGTGAAAACAGACAGATAAAAAGATGAGGGATTAACATGGACAAATGGCAGCTCATGTTATTTTAATGACAGATTTGTGTATTTTTGTCTCATACATCAGCATTTGTCCAGGAATAGGTGAGATTCACAAACAGGAAACAGTTCTCTTAGTATTGGTGCCATCCTCTTGGACATTTTGAATTTGAAGCTTCTGAGAAAACACATACACTTTTAGTTAAGCAGACTGCGATACATTTTCAATTTTAAAAAATCACAGGAAAACAAGATGGTTTCAAATAGCAACTGACTATGTGTGTGGTGTCAGTGGGTAGAGTTATACATGTATCGTTTTAAGACCTATGCTTCCTCATCAAAGACTGTTAAACTGATATCTGCTTGAATAGGTTAGCATGCACATCACTAATTTAGCAAAACCTACAATAAAACCCTTATTATACACATTGTGCAAATAGATATTAGGTAAAGTAACACATATCAAGCTTAAGGTTGTTGCAAAAATATCTGAATGCTATAGCTTTTTAGCATCATGGCTGCCTCTGCTGATGGTAGAAAACATGACAGCCAAGTCAAGATAAGTTCACAAAGAGCTATTGTTTTACCCTGAACAATGGGAGTCGGAGGCTGTGCATTTGTTGAAAAAGGAAGTGGAGCTGGTGCACTCTCTGCAGCTGTTTTATCTTTCACTGCTTCTTCTAAAGCAAGAGATTGGGTAGATTTTAATAAACAATCTCTTTGAAGGATATAACCGTTTCAGTGTCATTTAATAACATAGTCATTTGGGGTTTCTACAGCATCATTTGTAAGTCAAATGTGAAAAATGGTGCAGAAATGTCTCACCTAGTGCCACTGGGTTGGGGTCTCCTTCTGCCAACACATCGACTGAAATGGAAGAAAAACAGACAAAAGTGTGAGGAACAGTGTAAGCAGTAATTTGTTTGTGTTGAATGGTACTTTAAAGGTCATATAAGTTGGAGTGTTTAGCTCCACCTTTTCCAAAGCGTACCACAAAGCTGACCCGCTTGGGACCCCAAACCAGGGCATTCCCAAAATGGTATGATATCCTTTCTGGTTACATTTTGAACCGCTTTTGGTAATGCAAATGCGCCCAGAACCGTTCCAAATCGTACCAAACCGTCCCAGTGGAAATGAGGCTAATGTCCCAAAGCTGATCCTGGAGCTGCATTTTTATCCTACAGACTGTGCATCCCTCAGCTCCTATAATGGCTCTTCAAAGTTGCACCAGGATTTGACATTTGTGATGTCACAAAATACTCTGGCCATCATTGGTCTCTGTTTGAATACGCCAATAAAAACTATGGGCAGGACGCTGACCAATCAGAGCACACTGGGCTTAGGGGGAGGAGCCTTAAAGGGACAGACAAGAAACGGGGAATTTTTCTTTTCATAGCTTATAGGAAAACTAATGGATTTTAGAAATAAAAACACATAAACCTGTTTAAGTAGATCTAAAAACAATAATGATGACTCTAAAAAGTAAAGCTTTTTTTTTTTTTTTTTTTTAAACTGACCTGGGTTTAGAAGTTCAGCTTTCACTTCTTTCAAATTCTCCACAGCTTCATCTGCAAGAAAACAAACACAGTGTAATTATATTAAAATACAGACCTGTTTGAGTTTATTGAACTAATAATAGTGATTAAAAAGGTGTGTTGCCCATAAATAATTTTTTAACTACAAATTGGTAGAGGAGGGTAGAACACAGGGTTAGGGCCCAAACGTGCGTAACCAAAAATTTTAGGGTTGCCAAAAATTAGGGGAAGTTTGTTGTAGTTTTTAGATATTAAATGATGAATATAAATGGTGCTTTTATTAAATCAAGGTCAAGAAAGAAAACAGAAAAAGTAGTGACAAGAATCATCAAAATCACAATAAAAGAGAAAAACATAAATAATATAAATGAAATGAAGTATAAAAATAAAATAGCAATATAATGAAATAGGAGAGACAAACTCATAAAATACAAAACTTAACCAAACGTATACAGAAAATTCCCATACAAGGCTTAACCAGAACAAAACATTATATCAGGTAAGTTTGGAAAACACTGGGGTGATCTTTACTACTCTTATTACATCTTTATGGCTCCTTTAACAATCAAGGAGCCATAAAGATGTCATTTTTGTTTTGTATTACTGCTAATATCTAATTATCTTCACACAGTAGCTGCAATAATCATGTATAAATAGTCACTAGAAAGTTGTTGCCTACGGATAACGCGAGACTTTTAAATGGCACTGACCTGGAACTGAGACTTTAGGTATGTCTTCATGAACAGCATCTTCCACAGGCACAGCTAAAAACAAAAGAAAAGTTTTAGATAAAAAATACCTTGGGACCTCACAGGCAACTGGGAATCACAAGGAAACCACAATATTTTACTTTTTTACACATTTTACTGTCAAATAAAATGAGGCTTAGTTGTATTGTGGTAATATTGAACTAAATTTTCCTGTGCTTTACCTGCTGCTGCACAGAGTGTGAGTGCGCCACAAAGAAGAGAAAGAATCAGCCAAGTCTTCATGATGAAAGTCTACGGAAACACATTTAACTATTAGGACAATAATACGTATATGTATATAGAATAAAAGATGAGACAAAGAGGTATCATTACCTTGATTGGTGACTGTTGAGTATATTGTACACTGAGCTCAAAGCCTGTTTATATACAGTAGTCTTTGAGCACACAAGCACAAAGTCACAGTCTGCTCAAGATAAAGCAGTAATAAAAAGTTTACCAGAAGTTGTTGATAAGTGGGACTTACTGTAAAGAAATAAGGCCTGATGCAACACGGGATGACATTAGAAATACATACACAGCCAGTTTGGAACTTATTAGACACAAGCCTCAGTTCAGTACAATGTGGTTTACAACAGATAAAATGATAATAAAACTATATGTTTCAGTCCATTTAAATCTATCCATCTGTGTTTAAGTGTATGGGTTTTATCCTGTGCGTTATTGTGTAACTGAAAGGGATAACAACACACGATTCATAAATGGTGACATTATATTCAATATATATTTGTAATATTTATATTTTCAAGATGTAGACCAGTCTGGAGCACTACATTACTACCAGCCCCATTAAAAGACATAAGACATACCACTGTGGGGTATGGTACTGTTCGGGTAAGTACGGGACGGTTTGGTTCAACTAACTCTGAAGAGGCTTGTGTTTTTACTCTGTGGGGTCCTGACAGGAATGTCTACTACAAAAACAATGACATTATCAAAGTGCCGCAAAAGTCCTGTCTCTATTTGAGATATAAAACGCATTTGAAGCAGACTTTTGTTTATTGCCATCTGTCTGAACATTAAATGTATAGAGCTGCACCAATGTCCTATAATTTAGGGACTCAGTATCTGAGGCTCATGTTCTGTGTTTAATGCAGTGTAGACGATAAATAAAATGTTTAAATTCATGAAGTGAGAGCTGTTGATTGTTTGTTGACTTTACTTTCTCTTCCCGTTTTTGGTAAAGTGAGGATTATCTATGGTCCAATCAGCTGACTGCCAAGTGTTTCCAAAGTAGTACCGTATGCTTTTTTGGGTACACTTCCTTTTTGTAATGGAAATGAGGCTATACATAACACAAAACCAAAGTCATTACTCCTGTCTGCTTTTTCAAACTGTAACATATCCTTAAGTCTCTCATAGACCTGCTTTTACCAAACCCTGGATTATGGCTTTAAAAGTCTGGTTTTAGTTGGACTAGAACAATCATTTAAGTTTCTCTGGTGTTATTTAAAACATTAATTCAGTGCAGTACTTTTCACTTCATTACTCCAGAATGGCCTTTTTAAAGTGTATAACCTTGTCAAATGTTCTTTTTTTATATCAAGGCCAGGTTCATGACTTCCCACAAGTATTTTCTCAATTCTCTCTGTTGTCATTGCCAGGAACTGTTTGTAAATAGCCTTGACAAATCTCTGCTCCACACCTATCTATGTGCTTTATTTGGGTCAGCCTGCAGTAAATTCAGATTGTATTGCTTAACAGAAGTGCAATTTACATTGAAGTCATCTTTGAGTCATTGCCATAAACAATCACAGTTTCCTGAAGCTGTAAGTCCTGTCATGTACGGTAGATAGTTTTTTCAGACAAAGTGTAGTAAACATAAGTAAAAATCTATACATAGCCTTTTACTTGGTGAGGCTCAAACTAAATAAAAAACTAAAAATAACTATCAGTTTTGTTCAGTAAGACTGATTGTTAATTTTTCCTCAGTGTCGTTTGGAAGAGGTCCCAACAAGAACACAACTGGTTTATTTGTGAATGGCTGAAAATATTCTTGTGAATGGATGAAAATATTTACTAGACCAGGCTTGGACTGGTCATACACTGATTTTGGTCTTGACTTGGTTTCAATTACTAAAAAAGGACAAATTTAGCCCGTTTACATGCATGCTAAGAATCTGATCATTATCCAATTTCTGGAATCATATTATTCAAGTGATCATGTAAACAGTATAATATGAAATGCTTTATCAAATAACAGATATCTGATTATGAACATTGGATCAACACACCTACATTTCTCCCATACACTCCAATGTCTTCCTGCATGTAAACCCGTTCTTATTTACAGTATTCCGTTCTTGATGTGTAAAAGAAAGAAAAAAATAGTTTAACATAGAAGTGACATAGCCAACCATTATTTTCTCCTCATGGAGTATAAATAAATGATGATGATTTTGCAGGCTTATTAGCTCCCACATTAAACAGACCATAGGCGTGTTCAACAAGACAAAACAGGGTATTTTGAAAATAACAAGAAATTTAAGTGTTAAGTCACTACATACGTACGCCGAAAGGATCCAATGATGGACTTAAACGTAATTCCTGAACATGCATTTCTGAAGTGTATGTAAACACGTAAGATTCAATAATTATATTATTATAAGCTCATGCTGGTGGCTTTGATGGTGGTTTGAGAGGGCACTCCAAGGCAGTTTTTTTCCATTCAGCAAACCTGTTAACCATTGATGTGTACTCCATAATAATATAATAATAACTGTCTCATGGGAAAAAAGAACGTCCTGAGTACTCAAAGCTCTATGTAGAGTGTGTTTAAACAGATGGGCAGTTGTTAAGGAAAAACTTGTAAAGATAAAGATAAATCTTTATTGTCATTGCACATACTTGTACAAAAGTACAATGAAATTAAGGTACTGTCCCACATCAGTGCAAAAGAAGGCATACGAATCACAGTACAGCAGAAAAAAAATAAAATTAAAAAAATTAAAAAAAAAACTGCTCATATACAGCTGAACACTGCTTCTGTGAGCCTGACCAGTTCTCAGACTGTAAAATACAGGTAATACACTAATTTTATCTGTGTCTCCTTAATACGTACAAAAAATATTGCATTTCTACAGGGGATTCTTTGTCCTGAACCCGTCCAGTGTCCAGCGTGGCACAGAGCAGGCCAGAGCCAGGCCAGTGGTGTAGAGCGCCCCGTCGCTCCTGCCTCTCCTTCTTTATGAGATTTTTTATGCACTTCTTTATGAGGGCTACAGTCATCCTGGGACAACTGTTTATTTTTCGATTTTTATGGATGATTGTTTTAGCGGTGAAATGTATTTGGACAACAATTCTTATTGACAGTGTAATTGTACATGGAGTGATACTGTCTCTGGCATGTAAGCCATCTCAATTAAATACTGAGTGAGTCCATTAGTATTCAGTGTTTAGTGAGTAAGGTATCGCGACCCTTTAGAGCTTCCCCTTATTCATCCTCATGTATTCCCATGTAAGCAGATGAGGCCAGTACAAAGAGAGGCAATCATGCATGTTATTGTTATATGTTGTGTTGGGACATCTGCCTTGTGAAACAGGGTAGTTATGGTTATAGCAGTTAAATGACAAGAAATGTTAATGGATCCATATCAAGTCATTACTGATGTGCCCTTGGAGATAAGGTAGTAAGCTGGCACAATACACTAAAGTAAACCAAGGTCATCTGTCTTCATAAAACTGTAAGGAAACACGTTTTATTAACTCTGAGGCGCGGTCAGTTTTTAAAGTTTGGCTCAGTGCCATGAGACAGAGAAGTATTTTGAATTATACCTTAGTCGAGAATGATTATTTTAAAGCAACCCTGTGTGACTTTTATCCAGCAGAGGCCACAAATCCCTTCTCTGTGCAACCCATGGATGTAGCAGCCGCCATGTTTGTTTACCAGTTGAAACATTTAAGATGGCAAGTTTGGAAGAAATAGCATATCTTCTGAAACAGAAGTGTCATTTTTGTGTATTTTGTCAAAAATGTCTCTGCTAGGGTCCAGTGTATTGGCCTATTTTTGAGCTGTAAAGCATATGCCACTCTCCCGGGACAGGAAAGTTCCATTGGAGGTTTCTGTCCAGCTGAGGATACTGTGTCAGTGAGATAGACATAATTGTACCAATCTCATGTCTAAGAACCATCAGAATGAGAATGAGAATTCTTAAATATATATTTTTGGGATAAAAGTTTTGTGGTGCTACTTTAATAAGGATAATAACAGGGGTGGGATGTCCATAGCTTTTTGGCCATTGACCAACTGTCTGTATAGTGTGTCTCTTCTATCAGCTTGAGTTATCCTGCAGTAGCCTACCACATTTTTTACGAAGAAAAAAATCACAGGTCCTTGGTACTTTAAAAAACTTTATTTAAAAACAAATCAGATCATAACAATCAAAAATACACAATCATTTGGAGATTTAACGAGGAAGCACTGTGGTCATGATTATATCGTTGATCAGCTTCAGAGGGTTAACAGCTGAAGGGGCTTTTGGAACAGATGAAACGGTAAGACGACCCGCACTGAGTGTTACCCCAACCATCTGAAAGAGAAATGGAAAAAAAGGTTATAGTTGATGAAAGGTGAAGAATTTCTTGCAAAAAAAAAAAAAAAAAAAATCAGAGTAAACTTACTGGTGGTACGTAGGTAGACGCAGGGGTAGCTGCTCGAGGAGGACGGAGAGTACCAGTTGGTGTAGTAGAAACCCTGTCGATCGATCCACAGCCAACGGCCCTGATATTTGAACAGGAGGAACGTCAACATTATTGTTTTTCCCCTTTAATTAACGTCTTCATTAGAGTTTTTTCCGCTTATACTCACCTGAAGGTTGAAGCCTCCGAGCCACGCAATGCTCTGACCTCCAGTTCTTGTGAGCCGCTGCATGAAGTTGTACTCACTGGGGTTTGTGGCTGAGGCCAGGTGAGCTCCCAGGCTGTTACAGTGCTCCTAAAATAGATAACTTCTACATTATATCTTTATTTAGGTAAGGTAAGGTAAGGTAAGGTAAATTGAGCTTCCAACTATTTGACTTACTGTATATATAAAGGGGAAGTGAGTGATACAGTGAAGTGAGGCTATATTAATGGAAAAGTCTGGCCTGTGCAGTTATTGCTGATGTAACTTGTGGAAGGGTTTAAAAAAAAACTTAAATATTGGCTGAAAACAAAACAGTTCAGAAGCGTTACAGTGTCATTACCTCAGCGTTGTACCAGGACATGGGGCTGTTAACGAACAGGAAGCAGTGTGATCCGTGGAAGAACCATCCATCTGGGCAGAAGTTGAAGCGAGCTACACAAAAAAAGACAGAATAAAGTTCAATCAAATGAGAGTCTTTGTAAATGTTATAGAGATGCATGTTGTAGCCAGAAGGAAGTGGCTCTTACCATCAGGAGCTGCTTTTTCTTCAGGCACAAGTGCTGCAAAAGATTCATACACAACAATGAGCTTAGCCTCGAACCTAATCTGTTCTAGATTGCATTTCTTGCAGTAACCACCAAACACAAAGTTTTCCCATTCTCCTCAGAGGAAAAGGAGTCAGTTTTTCTTGGAAAGACATTTTGGGTAATGAGTGTGTTACAAAGGGTAATTTCAACAGCAATAGAAATTGCAATTTATGGAACCAGATGGTGCATTTCTGCCATCAACTGTTCAGTTCTGGGTCTCAGTGTTGTGTTACGTCCCCCACTCTTACTAAAACAGTGTGACCCCCAGTGGATGAATTAGGAATAGCAGTTACTTTTATTTAAAAAAATTGCAGGTAATGTCTTCTATGTAATTTTCACTCTTTCCAAATGGATGGTATCCTCTTGCGGGCCAGTTTTGGTCCATGAGCCATATGTTTGACACTCGTGCTCTATGCAATACTATTACAAAACAATACAATTTAAATTGAGCTTGCTTGTTGGTATTAAGTAAATTACCTGCTGCCGCCACCACTTCTTCTTCTGGTGCCTCCATAACTTCTTCTGTAGATCAGAACACAGTTCAATTTAAACATCATTTTACATTATTGTGTATATAATATGTCTAGAATTAGTTGAGGACAGGTCTTTCTTATTTGGTTTGATATGCACTCTGCTTAAAATAACAATTGTCACAAGCCATTTGATATGTTACACACACCAAGATACAGCAAATGTGGAGCTAATATGATAAGCCTCTGTGCAAAAAAAACATTTTCAGATCAAATAAAAGCTAGACATTTCAACATCAACAACTTTGAACATTACTCAGTGAAATAAATAAATACTGTTACCTGCTACAGCTGCTTCTTCTTTCAGTGGCTCCACAGCTGCTTCTATGAGTCAGACGTGACACTTTTGTTTACAATACAGTTCATAATGCACGGCTAAATGTTTGATTGAATAATAGCATGAACCATAATCTGTATTAGTGTCTGTTTAATGTGTAAGTGGTTTGATCACTCACCCATAGCCTTCTTCTCTTCTGCTGGAGCTAAACAGAAAAGCAAATCTCAGTCTGTAAAGTCTATTAAAATACAACTTCCTAATGCCTTGTGCTGGTCTGACTTGATTTGTTATTTAAACGCATGCATTACTGCGTTTGAAAACTGGTTTGTGCATCTGTCCTTTTGCAAAATTGATTACCAGGCCCACTAAGTCTTTCTGTGTGAGTCATGGAAAGGCAAATCTAAATTGCTCTTCGATTAACTGTTGTATGTTTATGATGTATAATGCCTCATTTCCAAATCAGCTGAGATAAGTAGTAGAAAATGACTGAGTGAACATAATTTTTCTCACCTGCAAATGCAGCACAGATGAGGACGACGAAGATCAGGGCAGTTTTCATGATGATTCTAAATTGTTCTGTGTAAAAAAAAAAAACAGTAAATTTAAATAAATATAGCTCAGTCAATGAGCATAGAGCCTCTGTAGATCAGAAGTGTCTTACCTGAGCGCTTGGTCTGAACTCCTTCAAATGTCAGTTTCAGGTGAGTTTTGACACTGACGGGCTGCTCTGGTCTTTTTATACAAAACCATGTGCACTCCCCAGTCACATTTATCTGTTTATGGCTTTGTTAATGATAAGCAAAAGTCCACTTTAATCAGGAAACAACAGAATAGTTTAATCTAACAATAAAAGATTTCCAAGCAGTGATACACTCCCTTGTTGTACGATATGTTCTGGGTAATAATAAACAGACATTGGTTGGACACAGAACGTCTATGTCAATATATTATATTATTTATGATTTTCTGAGTCACATCTTTTGGGCAAGCTCCAATTTTAGTTAAATAGAGGTTTTAAATTGTTCTTTATAGTTCTTAGAAAGACTTTGACACTGTACAGCCTTTGTACAGCCTTTTCTTTCATAAAATAAGATTTCAAAGTAAAGAAAACACTACAGTGCTGTATGGCAAAAAAAAATCTTATATTAGATTTTTTTTGCCATGCAGCACTGTAATGTTTTATATAAGCAGTTTCAGGGAGTAAAGGAATACATGCAGGAACAGGATCGGATACTCTCTTGTTTTGACATGATGTGTTGTATGCTTGGATCCAGCAACTCTCCAGACCCAATCCCTGCCCCCCCCCTCCAGGGGCAACACTGAAATAGCTAAACTACTGCTGCATTTGACGTCTCCTTACTGTGTTTTACTCTTCTTTTCAAGTAAATGCCTTGTAAAACTTTAGTTTTGAAGACACAAAAACAGACAAAGCGTTTTTCAAAATATTTAACCCAAATCTCTGAACAGTCAATTCAGCCTTCAAAGTTCAATTGTCAAAGAATCAGTACAAAAAGCGACTTCTGCATGACCCAATAGTCAAAACTGAACATTTTATTCTCAATGTAATCATTACTGTTTTTCCTTTGGCAAATCATTTGAAATAATTCAACATTTCACAAAAGTCCATGTGTCACAACAGTTCACTGGTTCATCAAAACTTTTTTTTTGATTTTGTAAGAGCCACAATGTAAAAGTTGTTTTTTCACTGTTTAAGCACAAATGATCACATAATTCAAATTCAGGTGAAAAAGTTAAATAAGTACATCTAACAAAATCTTAACAGTAAAAATCTGTGAAACTCTGAGCTCACAAACACAGGCGTTCAAGTGAAAAGATTTTTCTTCTGTCATTATTGATGTTTTCTGCAAAATGTATTCATTCAGTCTGTGTTTCATATTTCTATATTTCACCTCTGGGGTTTTTTTTTTTTTCTTGTTGTTTTTTTGAGAAATGTAGAACTGCTTCAAAAATATGCCAAAGCAAGTACAGTATTCAAAAATGTAGAGAAATGATTATAACCTTCTAATCTAATATCTGACCTTGGAGATAAGATAATGAGGAGGCACTGAGGGTGTGTGTGTGTTGATAAAACTGTGAGGGCACAAGAAAGTATGTTTTTATTTTCTGGGGAGTGTTTCCAATTTCACCTTTGACTCCAGGAGAAAACAAGTCGGCGACATGAGAAAAGCTGAAGAGAAGAGATTTATCCAGGTCTTACTGTAAACACTGTAAAATCATCAAAGGAAGGAGACTTTGCCAAGACAAACAATCCATCTGTAATACAACAGATAAGTTATATAAGATATGGTATGTTGCATAAATCTACCTAAATACAAGCCTATTATAAAAAGTTTAAATATTTTTCTGGCATAAAGATGTTGCATGCAAAGTAAAATATTTATGATTATGATTTGAGATCCATTGTGTCAGTGTAAATCCTGAGCCATGTCAGACCTAATCACAAGATTTTAATTTATTCAAAATGCTGTTGTCTTTTTTTCCCCCTCTTTTTCTTAGTTAGTTACTCCAAGTTATGTTTTTAAAAATTGGCTAAAACTATATACAAATCACAGATACATCAAAACTTAATTTTTTATTTTATTTTATTTTTTTTTTATTTTTTTGAGAGGAGAGCTTAAAAGGATGATTAGATTAAACCACCCCCTGCAGGATCTCAGTTTCATTTTCATATTGGGCTGCACAATATATCGCAGATTTATAATAATCATTTTCATTATCAAACATACAAACACATAAAATAATATCAGTGTTATCCTAGAATATAGTTACATATTCATGATTACATTATTATAGTGCGCACAACAGTTTTGGGTCAGTTTCCTGTTAGGCTGTCAATATCAGCTGAAGATTTAGTCCAGAAAGAAATGGTTTCCTGTTTGGCTCCATGCATTTTGGCCACTGATAATTCCATATTCACAATGTCCCGAAAAATATTGATTCACTGTGGAAGACTGAGCTGATGTTTGCCAACGGTGTGACCAATGATGTGGCAGCACTGACAGTTCTGGGCATGTTTTAGGTTTGAAGATGTAGTGGCTGTTTTACTGTTATCAATGTAAACAACTCTGATTGGGAAAAAAAGTGTCCTGTAGTTTGAAAAGTGTTAAATAAATCATTTTTTCCATGCACTACGACTGTTGTCTTTCTACTGTGTTATGTGTCATTTATTTACCAGAAACAATAAGATCAGGGACTGTAACAATTGGGCTCATCTGGGATATGAACCCAGGACTTCTCGAGTTTGGACGTGGTCTAAGACTGGACTTGAACTATATAACTGTTCCCTGGGATCTCTTCCAATGGACCATACACTACACTTTGTCTTGACAACTCTTTTAAATCTTTGCTGCCACCTAGTGAGAGAAATAATACTGGCTAATGCCTCACTGACAGGAAGCATTAACATGAGTTTCTGCGTTAGAAAGACTTTTTCCTTCTCTGCTTTATTCCAATATTTTCTCTTTTATTGTAATACCCAGTTTAACCCTCCAGATGGCAGCAGGTCACATTTGTTTGTTCAGGCCAAACTGACTTAATAATTGACTTTAGATTAAGTGAACAAAGTTTATATAGTATATATTTGGTAAACAAGCTGTACTGCCGTACTGTATACATTAGGTATTTCCTTATTCAACTTGTTATTTCCAGAATGAGAGTATCTAATCTAATAATTGCCTACACTGTGTGCAGATACTTGTTTAATGAAGCAAAAACAGATTTCAGCGCAAAGTTGATTTTTTAGTTGTTGTAATGTGTTTTGAAGGAGACTTTAAAGCGGCACTACTCGATTTTCTTTTTGCCCAGTGTCTGTCCCAGTGTCAACTACTGGTTCCGCTCCTTTATCAAAAGAAAGCTGTGATTGGACAAAGATGAGAGTTTTCAGGACCAAAAACTCTCATCTATTAAAACCCTTGATATTAAAGCCTACATTTCATCTTAAGGTCTTGTTTTTTCACATGATTCCTTTTACAATACGCAGTAAGGAGACTAAATGTTTCTTTTTTTTCCACATGCATAAAAAAATCACATAGGGCTACTCCCCGTTGATAGTTAGCTTTTGTCGTCTTCATTTGCAATTGTTTCCAAACAGAAAAGGACTTATAAAGCAGTACCTAAAGAGGTCAAACCAGAAGAAGAGGTTCCATTACTGCAGAATACTGGCATCAGTATCTGGACAAACCTAGAAAACACGTATGCATTTCATCTTAAGAGCCAGAGTCTGCTCTATTTGATTTTCTTTAAAGACTTTTATTGTACACTGTATATACTGCTGCATGTGTTCAGGTATTATGGATTGATTTTTTTCTTTATGCAGCCATGTATTTGTGGACAGTCTAAAAGAAGAGATAGGAGACACATTGAAAAAATGGCTGAAAGAAGAGGAAATTTGAAGAAAAGCATGGATAGTTTTCTGAATTGACTTTCACACAGAGGAATTATGGATATGAACGATGAACCCATTTCAACACAAAGCCATCCTTGTCACACATTCACAGCAGGACTTGGTGCAGAGGATTTTTACTTGGCCACAGTGGAATGCATGTGCTCTTCACATTGTGCTTTTTCAGGGACAAGGGGAAATACTTGAGGCCTGATTTGGACACATTCAGGCCGTCAGCTCCCGGAGGAGGCATTATCTTGCATCTCACATTCCTAAAATTACACAACAGTTGCAGAGTTGTCCCTGAAAGACCGCGCCGTTCCTCTGTCCAAACAGACAACCACCAAATGTTTGATTTCAGTGCAGTACAATTCAAAGCCTGTATGACTTTATTGTGCATAGCTTTTATTGAGGTGACAACTACACTATCATGACCACTGCCAGCTTTGAGCTCACTCTGGTCTGGACCTCAGTCATGATTTTGAAAGCACAAAAGTAAAACGTAGGTCATATGAATAAATTACAGTTTTTCTCAATGGCTTTGGCTCATTTTCTCTAAACTCAGTTTGCCACAACAATGCAATGGTTCATCAAAACTCCCAACCAAGACCAAGACATGTCCGAGACCAGAGAGTGTCCAGACCACGACAAGACCAAGATCAAGACCAAGTCAAGGAGAGAGCGGGTGAGTCCAGACTAATGGAGGGTAGTGTTTGGGGAAGGAAGCAGAGTTAGTCCAGTTTTTCATTCAATCCCAAGAACAAAAAAATATGCCATTTGTGGTCTCGGTTTGTCTTGATATCCGAGACCAAGACAAGACTAAGTAAAAATGAGTTTAAGACAAAGACAAGACCAACATTCAAGTCATTTCTTGAGTACTACATCATTATTTTTCAACCAATCTATATATTTGAAAGGTTTTGCAAACTGAAAAAACCTTTTGCTGCCAAGGCTCAACGATGAAAAAATGGTTATAGATTTTGAAAACCATGATGATTTCACTTTTTTTTTTTTACATAAAACTAAACAAATGCAATATGTGTAAAACAATAAGAAACCTTAAACAGTTGCAGTTGTTCAGAAATGTGGGCAATGTTCCAAGAAACAAATTAAGCCAAAGCAAATGAGAAAAATTGTACTATGATACGTTACTGTGCAAAAGTCAAATATGTTCACAAATAACAGAACAAAGATCATGGTGACAATATCATCAGTGTCACTGGCAGAAATGGGTTCTCAAACTCTTTCCCATTATTCATCCAGTCTGGTTTTGACATTGACTTCTTCTGACTCTTTACATTTACACTACATCTTGAATAACATAAAGTATCTAGACTGTCTTCTGATTGAGACTGAGAGGAACCGTTCTAATGTATTGCTGAAGTGTAAGGGGAGGTCAGATTCAATTTTTTTGAAAAAGACCACACAAGTTGTATATGGGTTACAGTACTATAACAAAACTAAGCTCACTAAGACTTCTATTGCCTCTGCTCTAGTTTTTTGCATATTTACAGACTCCTGTTACACTCTGGACAATCTTTAATTAAATGCTGCAACACTTTGCTTTACTGTAACGGGTCTCCAACCACCATTGTGTTTTTTCACCTTTAAGAGATTATAAAGCTTAACTTTACAGACAAACAGTTTAGATTTCTGTTGTTGTGTTTGGGTTGGTGTTGTGTTGTTGTTGTTGTGACAGATTGGACAAGAAAGGTTATCTAAATAGCAGCTATAAACGTGTGTACATATACAACAATGCAATGGAAAGAGTTATGAATTGATTATTGCCCAAGTAAAGGTTAGTAATATATATTTTTCCTTTAAAATGTGGAAATCAACTGTATATGATTGTGCCGTCAGTTCACAGGTGAAAACTAGCAGCGTGCATAGCTGTATTTGACTCCACAGTGGTCATATAGATATTTGTTAGCTCAGTAGGTTAGGTTGATTGTTAGCGGACAATTTTTTTGTCCATGTTTAGTAAATGAGCTCCTGACCTCAATACTAACCTAGGGTGACCATAATTTCAGACCTCCAAATTAGAACACTTTTGTCCCTCAAACCGAAAAATAAAGATTTTCATTGGTGCATTATTATCACTAAGTAACTAAAAAAAACTCCAAAGAACCGTGACCATTTCAGACGATTATATAAGTACACTTCAGATCTACACGTTTCCAATGAAGCAACAGCCTTAGACTTAATATGCTTGCAGTTTATGGGTAAAAACAATGGCAAGTCAATGAATTAAGTCACAATAGTCCATAGACAATGGTTTTGAGGTTGTTTTTGAAGATTGGTATTTGTTAAAAAGGGGACATGGTGTGTTCAAAAATGGGACAGAGTGTTTTTACAGACAGACAGTTAGTCTTACTTCTCCTTTAATGGTCTATTCTTTGATGCACATGACTATTATACAGCATATCATAAACAGTGGTATAGTATGATAATTGACTGATAATGAGGCTGTTAATGGTAAACTCTGACAAATATTTAGGTTTTCTCAAAGGAACAGTCTCATGATCCTAGGTCTAAATCCCTCCATTTTGCTGGTGTCGATTTGTTTCACACCCTCTTGAGCCGAGAGGATCTTCTGATGGGCCTCGTCGAAGAGCTCCTTCCCGACAAAAGCCACGACCCTGTCCCGCCACGCGCTCAGTTTGGGTCTCCTTTCGAACACGTCCAACCCTGCTCCCAGAGGCTTATAGGAAGAAAAAAAAAAAAGAGAAATTTCCTTCAGTTTTTTGGTCATAAAAAAAAAAATGTGAGGACAATCTCAACTGTTTATCTAAAATGGGGCAGATTTCATGCAATGTTATGTTTCTCTACATTTTCTCTTATTGGTTTGCCTTGCCTACAGAAAACTATACACCTCATTTCTGTTTAATGGTCTTCATTGAGAACAACACTTCTGTTTGTTCGTCTTAAAGGCACTTCTCGGTAAAGTAAATTATCACATGTTTACTGAAAAAACAGGCCATGCAGGAAGTTCACCGGACATTTTTAATCCTGGAAACCGGACACTCAAAGGTTTTGGGTGAGTTTAGACAAAGGCTTTTGTATTTTTTAGGAATAGGACTTAAGCATCCAAAACTGCTAAGTGTGTGTGGTCTGTCATGTCACTCTTTTATTAATTTATCTAATGTCCTCTCGATCTATTTTATGATACAGTACTTTAATTTAATTAAAAATAGGCTTGCTGTCTATGGAAGCACGTCTTCATTACTCAAACAGCAAATAAAAATGTACTTAACTGGGCACTGTAAAGTTAGGTCTGCCAACTCAGAGTATGAGTTTTGCAGAGTTTAGAAAGTCATTATGTGGTGGCAGGGGATGCAGCTGTGGCGGTGACAGGGATGGGCTTTTGTTATCGTTTAAATTATTTTTTGGTTTCCCTTTTATTGTGTATTTTCTCTGTATAAATATATGATTTCTAAAAAGTGAATAAAAGTAATAAAACTAAAACCATTCATTGTTTCACTCTTATCAGTGTGTTTAAAGTCAAAGTGTATATATGCTATATAGCTCGACCCTGGGTGCCTTCACTTGTTGTGTGTCCAATGTGAAGTCTCCATTGAATAATAATAGCTCAAAATATGTCAACTCAAGCACTGTGTCAATAATAGAAAAATAATTTTTTTTGGAGATGCATCGCGATTCACGTTAAAAAAATTTACTTTACTTCAGCAATACAACTAATATGTAAAACCACATTTCACTTTTCCATCATGACACAACCTGTTGTTGCTCCCCAAAAGACTATTACAGAGGCATTATCCACGCTTCCACCCAACTCGGATAGAGCAAAGGGAATAACAAAATCAATTGCAAAATACATTGCATCAGATTAACAACCATATTCCATCGTGGAAAACAGGGGTTTCCGTGCTGATTCTAGCACTTTTGCAATATTTATTTTGCACATCACTGTTAAGCAGATTGCTTTAATAAAGTACCAGTTAAAAACATGATTGATTTCTTGCTTTAATCCTGTAGATGTTCATTAAGTATTCTATAAGAAAATGTATAGAAACTTACGATGCATCGTTCCTGAATCGGAATCGAATCAAATCATGAGATGACCAAAGATTCCCACCCATAGTCAATAATGTAGGCTACAGTCTATTAACGTGCCGTACAAAGTGCAAATAACCTGGGTTCAAATCCCAGCTTTGTTCTGTTCTTATTAGTCATCAGCGTAGAATTAATGATTATTTAAAAATCATTAAGTGGTATTGTTCACAATGCAAAGAGCGCTGCCCAAAATCTCATCTAGGGCACCACATGGGCTCAAAGTAGTAAGAGTAAAATCCTCCACAGACCAGGTTAGGTTCACAGGGTTTAGGTTTAACATACACATACTAGAGTTTGGACTAAACCTGCTTCTGAGACAGGGTGCTGATCTGAGGTCAGTGTTTTTTTCTTGTTTGATTAAAACAACACTTTCATTTTCATTGCTCCTTTATAAATATTTCATAAAACTTTGCTTCATTAGGATAGCTTAATTTTACTTTTACAAAACACCTTTAGACGTAGTATTTTTATGTTATATGGTTATATGTCAATTAGAAGAAAATGAGTAGACCTGCAAAAGTAAATAAAGATAAAACTTCACCAAAATGAAATCGAGTTGGCCTTCATTGTCAGATTTCATGTGAATGCTGGATAAATCTACAGTGCTTTGTGGTAATCAAGCTAATACACCTGCGCAGACAATACTGACGTGTTGATGTGTTGATAAATTCCCGCTCACCTGTATTACTTCAACAATAGCCACCAGGTCTGCCAAAGAAATCTGGTCTCCTGCAATGAAGGGCTTGTCCTGAATGAACTTGTCTTCAATCATAGTCAGTGAGGCGTTCAAGTCTTCGATGGCCCCATCCATTTTCTCCTGAGGCACTTCCATACCGAAAACTTTGGGAATCATGAGCTTCACAGAAAAACAAAGACACACTTTTAGTCTCCAAAGGTGGAAGGCAAAACGAGCGCATTTGACATTTGTGCACTGAGATCCATTCAAAAGG
>CM072148.1:20094819-20269310 GCA_036850595.1 Rhyacichthys aspro
AGCATATCATAAACAGTGGTATAGTATGATAATTGACTGATAATGAGGCTGTTAATGGTAAACTCTGACAAATATTTCGGTTTTCTCAAAGGAACAGTCTCATGATCCTAGGTCTAAATCCCTCCATTTTGCTGGTGTCGATTTGTTTCACACCCTCTTGAGCCGAGAGGATCTTCTGATGGGCCTCGTCGAAGAGCTCCTTCCCGACAAAAGCCACGACCCTGTCCCGCCACGCGCTCAGTTTGGGCCTCCTTTCGAACACGTCCAACCCTGCTCCCAGAGGCTTATAGGAAGAAAAAAAAGAGAAATTTCCTTCAGTTTTTTGGTCATAAAAAAAAAAAATGTGAGGACAATCTCAACTGTTTATCTAAAATGGGGCAGATTTCATGCAATGTTATGTTTCTCTACATTTTCTCTTATTGGTTTGCCTTGCCTACAGAAAACTATACACCTCATTTCTGTTTAATGGTCTTCATTGAGAACAACACTTCTGTTTGTTCGTCTTAAAGGCACTTCTCGGTAAAGTAAATTATCACATGTTTACTGAAAAAACAGGCCATGCAGGAAGTTCACCGGACATTTTTAATCCTGGAAACCGGACACTCAAAGGTTTTGGGTGAGTTTAGACAAAGGCTTTTGTATTTTTTAGGAATAGGACATAAGCATCCAAAACTGCTAAGTGTGTGTGGTCTGTCATGTCACTCTTTTATTACTTTATTTAATGTCCTCTCGATCTATTTTATGATACAGTACTTTAATTTAATTAAAAATAGGTTTGCTGTCTATGGAAGCACGTCTTCATTACTCAAACAGCTGAGCAAATAAAAATGTACTTAACTGGGCACTGTAAAGTTAGTTCTGCCAACTCAGAGTCTGAGTTTTGCAGAGTTTAGAAAGTCATTATGTGGTGGCAGGGGATGCAGCTGTGGCGGTGACAGGGATGGGCTTTTGTTATCGTTTAAATTATTTTTTGGTTTCCCTTTTATTGTGTATTTTCTCTGTATAAATATATGATTTCTAAAAAGTTAATAAAAGTAATAAAACTAAAACCATTCATTTTTTCACTCTTATCAGTGTGTTTAAAGTCAAAGTGTATATATGCTATATAGCTCGACCCTGGGTGCCTTCACTTGTTGTGTGTCCAATGTGAAGTCTCCATTGAATAATAATAGCTCAAAATATGTCAACTCAAGCACTGTGTCAATAATAGAGAAAAATAATTTTTTTTGGAGATGCATCGCGATTCACGTTAAAAAAATTTACTTTACTTCAGCAATACAACTAATATGTAAAACCACATTTCACTTTTCCATCATGACACAACCTGTTGTTGCTCCCCAAAAGACTATTACAGAGGCATTATCCACGCTTCCACCCAACTCGGATAGAGCAAAGGGAATAACAAAATCAATTGCAAAATACATTGCATCAGATTAACAACCATATTCCATCGTGGAAAACAGGGGTTTCCGTGCTGATTCTAGCACTTTTGCAATATTTATTTTGCACATCACTGTTAAGCAGATTGCTTTAATAAAGTACCAGTTAAAAACATGATTGATTTCTTGCTTTAATCCTGTAGATGTTCATTAAGTATTCTATAAGAAAATGTATAGAAACTTACGATGCATCGTTCCTGAATCGGAATCGAATCAAATCATGAGATGACCAAAGATTCCCACCCATAGTCAATAATGTAGGCTACAGTCTATTAACGTGCCGTACAAAGTGCAAATAACCTGGGTTCAAATCCCAGCTTTGTTCTGTTCTTATTAGTCATCAGCGTAGAATTAATGATTATTTAAAAATCATTAAGTGGTATTGTTCACAATGCAAAGAGCGCTGCCCAAAATCTCATCTAGGGCACCACATGGGCTCAAAGTAGTAAGAGTAAAATCCTCCACAGACCAGGTTAGGTTCACAGGGTTTAGGTTTAACATACACATACTAGAGTTTGGACTAAACCTGCTTCTGAGACAGGGTGCTGATCTGAGGTCAGTGTTTTTTTCTTGTTTGATTAAAACAACACTTTCATTTTCATTGCTCCTTTATAAATATTTCATAAAACTTTGCTTCATTAGGATAGCTTAATTTTACTTTTACAAAACACCTTTAGACGTAGTATTTTTATGTTATATGGTTATATGTCAATTAGAAGAAAATGAGTAGACCTGCAAAAGTAAATAAAGATAAAACTTCACCAAAATGAAATCGAGTTGGCCTTCATTGTCAGATTTCATGTGAATGCTGGATAAATCTACAGTGCTTTGTGGTAATCAAGCTAATACACCTGCGCAGACAATACTGACGTGTTGATGTGTTGATAAATTCCCGCTCACCTGTATTACTTCAACAATAGCCACCAGGTCTGCCAAAGAAATCTGGTCTCCTGCAATGAAGGGCTTGTCCTGAATGAACTTGTCTTCAATCATAGTCAGTGAGGCGTTCAAGTCTTCGATGGCCCCATCCATTTTCTCCTGAGGCACTTCCATACCGAAAACTTTGGGAATCATGAGCTTCACAGAAAAACAAAGACACACTTTTAGTCTCCAAAGGTGGAAGGCAAAACGAGCGCATTTGACATTTGTGCACTGAGATCCATTCAAAAGGTGAGTCTCTGTGTGCTGGACTAAATCAAAGAAGCAGAGGGCGAACGTGAAGCAGTGAGAGGATCAAATGTCTTAATAAATGTTTGGTGCAGGCTGATGTCGTTACTATTAAAAACTATTAAAAACAAGCTTATTCAGCGCCACTGCTAATTAGTCCTTTCCACACACTCTCTGATGACAATGCTATTTAGTGTCTCTGAAAAAAAGCTCAGTGTCAATGCAGTGCTGAAAATGCCACAGTTAATTAATTTTACTCTGCAAATTAATGATGCATTCAGTTAAATACATTTATTTCCACACAACTATATTTGCTCAGAGCACCCAGCAGCCTCTAGAAGTTGAGTGGATCTACACCTAACACAACATTATACACATTCCTCTTGTATAAATATATTTATTTAAAAAATATGGCATTTCTGTAGGGTAAGTTTTCTTATTACTTATATATTTTCTTACATTTGGGCATTTTTTCTTCAATTCTTTGCGTAGAAAGTAACTCCCTAAATTTCGCTTAGATTATTCATGTCATTTTTAAATGAAACAATAATAAACTGCTTGATTACAGGGTTTGGCTTCCCTTCTTACTGCTGGTATTGTACACTGTTCTGTAAACAAGGATCTCATTGTCACTTTACTCACCACAAAGCGTATTTGTCATCGTTAAAGTGAGGTACAGTAAACAGTAAATGGATGTCATCTGGTTATCATGCGATTTGACAAACATTTAAAAGGTCAGAGGCTACAGCATAGCCTCATCTTTGACAAACATTTGCTAGATTACAGCCCATAACAGGACAAGCTCTAGGAAATGAATTAATAAACTATAAAAGTCAGGGGTGTCAAACACATGGCCCGTGGTGCAAAACCGGCCCACCAGACGGTACAATACAGGCCACGATTTTGGAAAGTGAGAAAATTACATAGAAGACATTAAATTAACAATGAAAGGTACAACAAGATGGCGGCGCGCATAGACGCAGCAGCTCTGAACTTTCCCAGTTGGCATAGTGTTTTCACGTTTTTGATGTTTCCTTGGACCATTCTATGCTGTGGATTAATGCTCTTATATAAACTTGTTATTTCCAACAATGACACTAAGTTTTTGAATTGAATTGAAATGCAAATTTAAAAAATATATATATATAAACTGTTATATGCTATTCCTAAATCATTCACTGGGGGTCGCACTGTTTAGTAAGAGTATAGTATGCTGTTGAAATAACCCTCTGTGGCTCCCTCATTACCCAAAATGTCTTCACTACAAAGGGTGTAGGGTTTAGAAAAACAGACCACTTCCTGTTTATTCACTGAGGAGAGTAGAAAACCTATGTGTTTGGTGTGCATGCAGCAAATTTCAGTGCTCAAAGAAACATAATATTCAGCGCCATTATCACACTCATCAGTTTGCAAGTACAACTGCGAAAAGACAAAATAAATGAATTGTTAGCAGTGTGTTTTTACCTGTAGCCGAGAGCTCAGTGACAGTTAACTACATTATTGCAAGCAAAACAGCATTAGCATCAAAACCATATTGTGAGGGTGACTTCATGAAATTGTGGTTATTTATGGATTAATATGCTATTGTTTTACTGGTCCGGCCCACTTCAGATTAAACTGGGCTGTATGTGGCCCCTGAACTAAAATACGTTTCACATCCCTTATTTAAGACTGTTAGGAAAGGCACCCACTTTAGGACTCTCACCATAATACTGTAATATAATAAAATGAATTCACGCACGTGTAAGTGAAATGCTAAATTTGTTTAGAGAGTTACCCGGAGCCAGAACATCTTGGAGCCGTGCATACGGATGGCCATGTGCTGCCAGGACAGATACTCATTGACACGGGCTCGCTGCTGCAGGTCGACTGGGTACCAGAAGTCTGGGGTCTTATACTTCTCTGCCATGTACTGCATGATGGCAATGCTACAGAATAAAAATAAGTATAGAGGACTGGACTGGAATTGATTCTCATGCCAAATCTGTTTTATGGTAGTTTAAAAGCACCTTTCACCCATACAGAAGTCTCCATCTCGAAGAGCAGGCACTTTTCGTATAGGGTTGACCTTTCCAAAGTCTTCTGTATGTTGGTCACCTAAGATTGGGAATATGTAAAATCAATAGAAAGAAATGATTTGTGCAACAAATACCAGAAAAAAATAAAAATAAAAAAGGCCAAACCTCATATGTGTATTATCTATTGTGGAAAATGCATCTGGGAGGGAATAGGGATGACTATATGAAGCTTAAACTATAATCACTGATGTCTAATCGATGATTTATTGACCCACATTCCTTTACACTGCCTGCAGGTTGTGTATGCATCCACAGCATGTGAAAAAAAAATGGCCCAGTTTTTAACACACAGTTGTTTGTCTGACATAATATAGTTTCAGAAGATGTAAAAAGTGCAACAGTATGGGAAAATTGACGTTAATAGGACTGAACAAAATGTAAAATGTGATAACTATGTTGAATGTTATGACAATATGAGCTGGACACTACTTTTTAGTATGTCCAAAAGTTTTCTATTTCTTTATTTTTTAAAAAATGTGGCTAAATGAAACCAAAAGCCAGACTAAATTTATGATACAAGGACTTTTTAACTGTTGTATTTTATTATTTGAGACACAAACCCATATCAGCAGTCTTGTTTATATTTATATAAGACAAGCCTGACACATTATCAGTCATTACATTTAAATGTGCAGCTTTAGATTAGTTTATTCCATCACATCTGTGGAAATGGCTTCTTCTACATCAGAATATGCCGTGAACAGAGTAATATTGGTGAAATCCCTTCTTATTTTTTTCTGGTTCGCTTTTGCATTTCATTAGAAAAAGAAAAAAACTTGCTCCTCGTCTCTCTGTGTGAAATCACATACCGTTCATCAGCGAAATGGTCTTAATCTCCACCGGGATGTTGTTCTTTTTGGCGAAGATATAAACCGAGCGGCAGGGCTGAGAGAAAAGGTCCAGATACAACTCCAAGGCCATTTTTTTGCACGAAACGCAGCGCTGTTTGAGTTGGATGTGTTTGTCTTCGTGCTCTTCTGTGTTGCAGCGGGCGTCTCTCCAGTCCTCACTTCACTTTTTATTTTACGCACATTGTTCACGCCCACATACGCGTGACAACTTAAGTCCCGCCCCCTTTAAAGCCTTTGGCCCACATCAAAACTCTGTCCAGGAAATGTTAACCTGACTGTATGGTGTATGTTTAGTCCATACAGATAGAGAAATAAAACTAAAGACTGTTAGATGGATTTTAGTAGCTCTGTGAGCATCAGGGGATAGTGTCAACATTATTAAATCTACAATACCCATGATAGCGCTTCACGTTACAAATAACAGGGAAAAGAACGTTTTAAAGCTTACGAGCACCTATGGTATCCCTCCAGAAACAAATTCCATTGAAACAGGTCAAATCGGATTTTACTTTAGAAATTCAGAAATCATTTTAGTTTATAAATATCCCTGTTCTCCCACAGAGCTTTATGTTGTATGGGATATTTCACATATTTCATAAATTAATTTATTATTATTACACTTTTGACTTCATAGAACAAGCCAAATAGTGTAATAATATTTCCCATGTAACTCTGAGTGGAGCAGACTTTCAGCACACACTCCACTGTGATTAAAATAAATAAAATGAGTACATTTCCTAAAAAATATTTTTTAGTTTAAACTAGAGTACAGTAAAGTATTATTTTTATCAATCAATACCTTATTGAAATATTGAAATATTTAAAATAAACATAAATATATTGTCATGCTTTTACCTCTACAGTGTGCTGCTAATTAGCTGTGGCTTCAGGTGGAGGTCTTGAGTTGTTTGTGTTGTCTGGCCACTAGCTCTGGTATAGACAGCAATTTAACAGCGTCCATGCAGTGAGCAAAGAGTTCCTTTGACTAATACACACTTTCACCGCCTGCTTACAACCCTGCAAAAACTAGCTCTCATGTAGTACAAGGGTAAAACAACCCAAACTGTCCCACAATATGAAAGGCAGAACGTCCTGAGTTTAGTTCTTTTTTTTTTTTTTAATTGTGGGACATTATTGTGGGTTTGCAAATTGGGAACTGTTTTGTATATAACATTTGAACATTAAAATTGAAGCAAAAAAGAGAACAAAAATGTATGATACACTGGTCCTCACTTGGTCTCTGTCAGTTTTGTTTTGCTATTCTGCTGCAATATTTTTGTCTGCACCAAATTTCATGCCATGTGAAAATCTAAAAAGATGCAAAAAGCAAAAAAAAAAAAAATTGTCAAAAGGGAACACAATACTGCTTAAACCTCTATAAAGAAGTGTGAAAAGGAAGTTGGAAGTAAGTCATGATTTACTTTGAAACACAAAAATGCTGATTTAGGGGAATAGCAGCTTTATGTGGACACTCAATAGACCACATTAAAGTTTTTAGCCAAGAATTGAGTAAGTTGTTCATAGTTAACCAGAGCAGGAAACCTTGTACTTTAGCCTGTTGCACTTCACCCACTTGTATACAGCAACAGTAGAGCACTTTGGGTGGGACTTGACATACATTAGCATAGTCCAAACAACACATAATGGGTTGTATAAGAGGGAAATGAGCTCTGTTACCCAGCTGTTGTTCTAATGATTTCAATCTGTACAGGCCTCAGGAGAGACCTCAGAGGAGCAGCACCCGGTTGAGTTTCATTCAGGAAGCAAGAGTTTACAGGAACCGCAGTCTTTTAATCCAAGATACAGTCACATTAGCTTTTTTTCTGGGAGGTCTGGCCGTAAACTCGTGCGTGGCATTACCTTTTATCTGGAGAAAAGCAAACTGATTCTTTTCTGACATAAATGAGTGTTAGGACGCAGTTTATTTGACATTTTATTAAGTAAATTAGAACCATTTATATATAGGCAAACCTCTGTAGAAAAACGTGCTTTGAGCTGACAATATTACAGCAAAAGCAACACTATGTAACCTAAAATTGCATTCTTCATTAACAATAAAAATTCATTAAAATAATAGCATGATTTTTATTTTTATGGTTTCTTGATATGAAACGAGAGAAAAGTGCTCCTTGACTGGTACTCCACAATGTAATTCTAAGAAACAGGGCACACTACCTTATCAATTTGCCACCATTATTTGCTTCAACAATAATTTTCATCACCAATTAAATACATAAGATATTTATTGTAAAGTAACAGTCCTTTGTACGTTCGCATTTGTCTCATTTAGTTCTCAACTGGATTGGGACCCAAAAGTGCTTTGTGCTCTTGTAAAATCATCTTTGCTCCAATTTCCAGTGGGTTTGTTCATAGACAACAACAAAAAACTCCCTCCAGGGCTTCTGTATGAATATGTATATGAGTGGAATCGCAATCTGCCACCAGATGTCACCAAAAGACACACCCACCTTAATAAATATGAACTCTAGTCAATGTCTCACTGCTTTAGTGACTCTGGAGTGAAGCAGATGCAGGTAAAGAGCAGGACAGAGATAATCCTTAATAATAATAGTTCATGTCTGTGAGCTGACAAATGAAATTGAGTCAATTATTTCGTTGGTATCTGGTTATTAGTCACTTACTTTTTCCTACCAATATGGCAATAGAATGTACAAAGTCACATGACACCCAGTGCTATTGGTCCACATGGTACACTAATGTTAAAAACCATTTAAAAGCTTATCTGTTTTTGACCATTTATGCACTGTATGTAAAGTACACCCTCTCTCTGTCCCACTCGTGTATTCGTTTTCTCATTGTCATATATATTTTCGTGTACTGTTACATAACCATGCATCATTAAGGTCACTTGTTTTCTTTAATTTTCCAATCACACTCTCAAGGCTGTTTAATTTCAGTCTGCTCTTTTAATTTCCAGCTTAAAATGTTACAATCCCTGTAATCTTTATATAAAACTGAGGCAGGTAGAAAAGTCAGAGGTCAAAGGAGATGTTTGTTTTTTCCCACCTTTTCGCTTTACCATCACACCATCTCTTTCTAAATTACTCACTCTCTATCAGGCAAATAGTTACAAGATTTTCAAAATGTTCTATATATATTTAGAATAACAGACTAAAAAACATTAAAACAACTACAGATAAACAACTCTACTCTGCCTTCATGTCTTTTTCTTCATTTGGGAATGTTGTTGGTGGTTGGATGAGAGAAGTAGTTCACAGGAAGCTCATGACAGTTCCCTTCTTGCCCACTTGGTGAGGCTGTAGAGCGAGGAACTGAATAACAATCCTGCAGGAAACAAACAGGACAGTTATCCGTAAAACAAGAGCAAACATTTACACTTCTATTCATTTTTACACAATGGGCTTGAGCAAAGGCTTCAATCCACAATGGACTGCTTTATGATGTCTGGGTTTAACCTTTAGCAGGGTGTATTACTGTTGGCTCTGTTTGTGAATAAGATCCAGCATGAATGACATGGAACTGACATAAAACAGCTCTAATAAACAACAGACTGTGGATAAATATAAGTTGTGTCAATACATTGAGTAGTTTCTTATTTTGACTTTTGGGACAATATAAGATTCTTACAGTATGGTAAGTTTGGGGGAAAATATCACAGTTTGTCAGTATCTCTGTATTAGGGCTGCATGATATTAAAAAAACATGCTATAACTATTTTTAGACATAGAGTTAGTAAATGTAAAGAAATACAAGTTTCGACACTAACTTCAACTCATCAAAAAAGGAGTTAAACATAAACTGGACTAAACTGGTCTAAACTAGGGCTAAATGTAGAAATGAACGAGGTCTGAAATAGGATTCTTTTTTATTTAGAAGCAGATAGTCAATGTAAATGCTTTTATTTTCCAGGTAAATGGGACATTGGAAAATTTAAGCATTCCTTCAAATAAATAAAGTCAGTCTCTTATGGCAGGGCTTTAAACACTTCTCCATTAGCTGTCCTGGAGCTACTGGTCTACTGATTTGGACACATTATTTGACAGTTTATTTTAGCAGCTCATATAACAAGAATAGAATATCATGGTATTGGTGGTAATGTCTTCAACACTAAGTAACTATCTACCCCAAAATATGGAGCCTGAAAAAAATCTTTACAAAAATAGTATTAACTTTGTTTTGGTGGTTCTTCGACATAAAACAAGCAAACTAGCCCCTCTTTTAATCACAAAATGCACCTGGTTTGAAAGATTCTACGCTATGTTGTGAATATTGAGGCACAATACCATCTCATGAAGACACACATCAAGGATATTTATTAGATACTGATGAAAAGAAAATAAATTTGTCTCTTTTAGTATTTTTATACACTCTCATAAGTTACATAGTGTTGCCTTAAAACGATGGTAACTGGTTATGGTCCCGTACTTTCTTCTGACAGCACCAAAAACTTAATCTGTCAGTGCTTGTTGTTTGCTCTCTTATTTATCACAGAGTATTCTAAATGTGCTGAACTTTAAATACTGTGGTGGCATCCTCTCAAATGTAAACTGAGCATCACTGGTGTCAACTGTGTAAAGCAAGTGCATGTATGTTTCTGTTTATTTGTTGTTTATTTGTGTTATTCTTCAGTTTAGTCTGAGGCAGAAAATAAGAAAACCTAAATGCTGGTCCCTTGTGATTGGCCTTGGCAGCGCAAACCTTTTTTAATAGGGACACTGTAAAAGTACATGGATATGTTTGAGGTTTAAGCTTTTTTGTGCTATTCACATTATGAAAGCTGGTGTTTGCTGTTATGTGCACTTTTAGTTGCCTTAGGGTTGGCTACAGCCCTACATTTTTATCAAACAAGTCTGAAAACAGTAAATAAGATGTGAAATCGTAAAGAATTACAAAAGGAAACAGACCAGTTGTTGTATACATAATTGTGTATTAAATTTCAAATTAAATCCAGTAAAGCAATATTCCTGTCCCCCTCCATTATTTTTATGCAAGTTTAGATCATGTGAGTGTGTATAAGGGCATTGAGCTTCAAAATCCTCACCTGTCTTCAGAAAGGCCAAGTTGACTGGTTAAAAAGTTAAATATTTTTGCACTGTGCTCCTTGTTCTTCTCAGCTGTGTCAGTCACACCAATAGCAGACACTGACAGCATAACACAGGGAGAGCAAGACCCCGCTATGAGCATGGGCAGACCGGGCTGCACCACCAAGTTCATTCTCTGAAAGACAAGAAGGAAAATTTAGTATATGTACAATATATGTACAAAAAAGTAGATGGCATTTTTATTAAGGGACACATCTCTGGACTGCATGGGTTATCTGTATGTTGTTGTTTTTATCCACTGTGCCAAGTGAGTAGGGGCCTGACTGC
Organism: Rhyacichthys aspro; assembly: GCA_036850595.1. Lineage (NCBI taxonomy): Eukaryota > Metazoa > Chordata > Actinopteri > Gobiiformes > Rhyacichthyidae > Rhyacichthys > Rhyacichthys aspro. The sequence continues at coordinate 20,105,706 of CM072148.1, forward strand.
ATTACTGCCATATTCGATTACACTATGAGTTGACCATCTCAGATTTTCCTGAAATAATTATTGACATGCACGAATAGCTCCTTTGATGAAGCTAAATTGCCTATAGTGAATGAATGTGAGCGTGATGAATTGTCCTGCCTCATGACCAACCTCTTCATGCAGTTGATATCCTCAAGAGTTAGAAAATGAATGACTCAATCAACAGACCCAGTGATATGTTGTATGTTATTAACAGGATATATGCAAAGTAAAGATGCAAAACTGTCCACTTTTCAGTTAAAGTAAGTGTAATAATAATGTAAGTATCATCCCTCCAAACAATCAGATCCTCCCCTGCTAATAGGTAGAAAAATTGAAACACGCTTGTATCGCAATTAGAAAATTAGTGAGGTCTAATTTTTTTCTTCAGATGTATTTGAGACATTTTCGGAGCCAAACAATACCTACAGTTACACACAAGGCACAATAAATTCTGGAGAATACAATGGGCAAACTGCACTGTAGGTTTAGCTGTGCACTTTTCAATGATATAACTTACTAAGTTTCAATGATTAATGGCAGTTACTAATGCCTGTAGTGTAAGTTTATTTGCCACAGCTAAAAAAAATAATAAGCTAAAAGCAATGTAGGGCTATAGGTCTTTAAATGCCTAATAAGCAGAATTTTCTGTTTTTTTGTTGTTGTTTTTTGTCCAGTCCGTTTTTAGTGCTTATCATTGAGCAAAGGTCAAATCCATTTGACACATATCATATAGTTTGTTTGGTTTTTTTTCCTTTCTTCTTTGACTCTACTAACTCTGTGAGCTACTCACTCAAATGAGGTTCCTCTTTTGTAAACAAAGAAGGAAAAGCTGAGTTACACACATGCACTACAGTCTTTTAAAAAAGTGTGGATTAAAATAAAATAATAATAATCTTATGAAAATCCTGCATGTTATTGTTTAGTTAAGCCTACAATCAGACGCAAAATAAAACTTTAATCTTGCATATAACCTATACCTATACAGTGACATTAAAACAAAACCCTTTACTACGTAATAATAAAGTTTTGTACTGGAGTCTATGATGGGAGCTCATAGCCAACTACGGAGCAGTATAGCGGTACGTCCCCACCTTACGTAACTTTTATGAATGGCAGCAATAAACCAGTAGCGCCCTTTACATTAGCATAAACCCTATACATTTTTACTCACATCCTCTGGTTTCCCCAAAGCGGCTGCTGTGATGGAGCAGAACTTCTTCAGAAAGTCCTCGGTGAAGCTGCTCGCAGGCAGGTTACTCTGTAGGTCAATGAAAGGCATGGTGACAGGAGGAGGTGTGCTGCTGGAAATGAAGCGGACCGTGAGGTTCGCGAAAACCGTTCGACGCACAGACGTATGAATACTACTTCCGGTTGTATCTTTCAATTTTCTTTTTCTACACCATTTGAGAAACTGATGAAAAACAGCCCTATAATGCAAAGTTAACTCAATATTTATAATTTCAACTAATATGTAAGTAATATATTGTGTAATAAAGCCTTTCCTTAAATAAGGAAATACATATTTTCCGTTACAGTTACTTTATTATGAAAACAACACCGGATTTGCCATGTGTTCGTGAACATAATTAGAGTTGTCGGGGAAAACTAAAACAAAACGTAAGACTTTAATCTAGACGTTTATGCAAACAATAAGGCTATTAGCAAGTTCACGTTGAAGACTAACATTTTACTATTGCAGACAATTTTACTAATTTCGTATATTCTTGTCTCTTTACTTGGTGTGTAGATAAATCCAGTCTTTTTCTAATTGTTATTTCTTTTTCTTTTTTTAGCGATATTTTAACAAGATATAGATATAGGGGCTATTAACTGGCACTCGGGTAATCTCGCGATAACTAACCTTAGCCAGCAGCGGCTAAGGGCAGCCATAACCCAATCTCGCGATACTTGCTACAGCCAACCGGTGAGCCAAACTCGTGCTGAAACACAAGGTCAGTTACACATGTGAGAGCTGAACTGTCGTCGCTAATTCAGACAGAGCACTTTCCAGAAACATCGACCGACGTCTTTAACAGCTTTATTTTAACTTACTGAATAGTTTTTTGGCGTTTTGAAAATGGTCAGAGGAAGTCGCAGCCGTCCTTCAGCTCCAGCACCTGCCAGGTAAACATTTGAGGGAATATTAAATTGTAACATTGGTGTTGTAACATTGCAACCAGCAGCGTCATATTGGATTTAAAGCATAGAAAGCGGCCCTGTTTCAGATTTTCTGCAAACGTCTATGTTTTTAATTATTTCATCGATTTAGCCGTTACCTGTCAGCAGCTGATAGTGGTGCGTCATAATAATTCATGAGGTCTTGCAAGGTCATGGACTGAAAGTTGTTCTACTGTTTTTTGGGGCTTTTTGTCAATATATTTGTGGAAAAGTAAGTTAAACTCTTTGTCACCTAATAGTAAGGTAAAAAATTTCTCAGCCTTTGTAATAATAAACCAGTTTTAACTTCAGTAAAGACAAGACCCAGACTTTTAGGAATTGAATCCAAGTCAGGACTAAAGCATGATACATGGGAAGACATGCAGGGAACAGTTATACAGTGTGGAATATTTTTACTTTATATTCATTTTTTTCCCACAATAACTATGTATACAAATTATAAACATGTAGTCTCAGCCAGTCTTGATTTTAAGTCCTAAGGCCTCAATGTCCAAGAATAAGACAAGACTACAAGAGTAAAAATGAGTTCAAGCAAAGACAAAACTAAATAAAAACATTTTTTTAAATGATCTTAAGACCAAATATCCCAGTGGCTGTTAAATATTTTTTTATTTTTAATGTCATGTATATGTTTTATTTATTTCCTCCAAATCTCTCAATTGCTTACTTAATTCAAATTGATCAAAAAAGGGTCAATTAATTACATAAAGGGAGTCTTACATAAGCTTTATGTCACTAAACTATACAGTCCTGCAAGAAGCATGGTATATTGTATTTCAACAATAAGCTAAGATCTTCTCCACATCTTCACAGCCCTCCTCCATCCTACGCCCCTGTTCCCGCTCATCCACCTCCCACCACTCTTGCTCCCGCTCCGGCTCCAGCTCCATCCAAGGGCCCAGGACTTATGGCTCAGATGGCTACCACTGCTGCTGGGGTGGCAGTTGGCTCAGCTGTGGGCCACGTGATGGGCAGTGCCCTCACTGGAGCTTTTAGCGGTGGCAGCAGCAGCAGCAGCAGTAGTCCAGAGCCAGCCAGGCCAACATATCAGGTATTAGGAGATCAGGAGTGAGGATTTTAAGATAAACCAATTGAAGCTACAGTGCTGCTTACGTATCTTTGTCTTTAAAAAAAAAAGACAATTGGAAAAAAACAATAACAGTAACAATACATATTACGTGAAGAGAAACTTCTGTGTTTTGTCAATGTGATTCTATTACTTTGGGAGCTAATTTATTCCCTAAAATAGGTCAGTACGCTCCTAATTTGCAAATGCAGGAACAATGCCACAAACTAAACCATGTCCTCCTGTAAATACGAACAGTAAACATTTTAGTTTTTAATACTGCTACTACTACTACAACTACTACTACTTCTTCAATGCCATATAAAATATGTGGATATTTATACAGTATGTACTGCTCAGAAATGGTATATTATGGTTCACACTGACATATCAAAGGCTTGTGCTCCTGTTGTTAGAATAAAACAGCTGTCATATGTCAACATAAATTTGTGTAAATCTGTGTAACATATACTTACATTGATAGAGTAGTTGTAGAAGCCTTATCAGCTGTTAACCATTAGTAGATATACATAAAACAAAGCTCCTGTCTTTGCTACTGTCTGCTTCCCCAAATTGGGTGTAGTGGGTAAGTGTATTGTGACTAACCTTGATAAAACACATATCACCGTTTATAGATGCACAAATTGACATCATCCCAGTCATTCAGCCTATTTGTGTCCTATACCGTGTCATTTTAGGAGCCCCCTCGACCTGCTCCCGTTCAGCCCGGGCCATGTCACTTTGAGGTCAGACAGTTTTTGGACTGTGCCACCACTCAAAGTGACCTGAGTTTATGTGAGGGCTTCAGTGAGGCGCTCAAACAGTGCAAGTTTTCTCACGGTAAGTATACAGTGGAAGAACAATAAAGCTGTTTATCTCTCCTTAGAGGATTATAATTTTTGTCTTTTATTACGTGTTTGCAGGTGTGACATCACTGGTTTGAGAATGAAGACATACTACACTACACATAGACTTTAGTCAAATCATTATAAAATAGATGACTGTGGTCAAGGGAAACTGCTGGCTTTCTACTGATTGTTGGTATGGTTATTGATGACTGTAATTTGTAATAAATGTTTTCTTAATGTACAGCAATAAAGTAACTTATTCATTCAACAATTTGTCCTTCTTAACCTCAGAATTTTCAACTACTTATTCTCTTTTTAAAGTTAGCTATTTGCACCTTTTATTCATTTTCTACCACTTGGTCCCGTTAGGGGTCACAGGTGGCTCAGCTTCATTGGGCCTGAGGCGGGATACACCCTGGACAATGGCCAGTTGGTTGCAGGGGTGACAATTAGACACAGATATTGACAGACAACCATTCACTCACATTCATCCACTAGGAGCACTGTAGAGTCATCAATTGACCTATACATGCATGTCTTTTGGCAGTGGGAGGAAGCGGGAGAACCCACAGTAATGCAAGGGGGACATGCAGACTCCTCACAGAAAGACTGAGTGTCGGCTGATCTGGGGATCAAACCTTTTATTTAAATTTTTGTATTACTATAATCTTATTATTGTACTGGCACTGATGTGCAAATGTACCAGCAGCAGTACTAATCACAAGTAACTCAGTGCTTTTGAACTATTTTCACTGAATGCTCACTTACTCTTTCTACGTGAATAATTATAAAGTGATGTTATCTTAAAACAACTACTTTTAACTTTTACTATAGAGGGTGTTCAAATGAAAAATGATGTACGGTTTGGGTGCAGGAGATTGGGGGTTTCGAATCCCTCAGGGAGCAACTCCAGCCACAGTCCCACTATGCAATAAATAATTCATAAAATAAAAAGGGAAAAATTAGTAAATAATTTTATTAAACAAATATGAAGCATGATGATATGGAAAATGCTGAGTTTTGTGTATGTCTCCTATCAATACTTTGATGGGCTTTGATGCCCCCAAGTCATATTAATGTGCAAAGCTCAACACCTGTTTTGCATTGTCAACATGTCCAGAGACACTCCATACACAAGTTTAAAATTAAGTGGTCACATTGTGTTAGTAATTTAGTTTTATCTGAACATCCAAAATTCTATTCTGCTACAATTAATTTTGAAACTTTTCTTAGATCCAACCTGGATGGACCGGTCTCCGTGACTTGGCCTTATGACTCAAATTCTGGTAATAATGGGTCGACTTGGCCTCGACTCGGACTCTGTTTTCAGATGATGATGACTTGACTCGGGCTTGACTTGATTTTTTTTTTTCGGTGACTTGGGCCTGGACCTAAACATGAAGAGGACTCGAAAGTGACTTAGACTCAAAACAGTTTTCGATTCACTGATTACAATTAATAATACATTAAAATTGGTAGGCCCATTTAAAGAAAAAGAAACTGAGATCCACAAGGTTTATCTATGAAGTGTTGCTTCTTCTTTGACACAGTAGGCCCTACTGACTAGGGGCATAAGTGTGATGCTACATCCCTGAACAGAGGGGGCGCTCTTTACTGAACTGACTGTTTATAGAAAAAGAACAGTATTCAGTTTCCGTTTTTCACTCTGTGGTCATATCAACAATGTACCAGCGTCTTGAAGTTTTCTTTATTTTCTAATGCCACCAGCGGGTATATTTAGCTTAAGGTGCAGCGATTTTAACCACTTTTAACAACGTTTTAATAGCACTTTTTGTGAATCACTAAAAACACAGACTCTCGCTTTCACGATGTCCACAGCCATGGACTTCCACTCTCAGATCGCGTCCATCATGGAGGTGCTCGCTAACGCCGCTGTGGCTGAAATTTGTAAAGTTGTGGATGACGGATACGCCGTGGTTCACTTGGAAATGTCCCGAAGCCAGAAGGAAAACGAGTTTCTCCGACGGAAAATCAAACTGCTCGAGCTGCAGATCGCCAGATACAGAGCGGAGAGAGTGAAGGGGGCAGAGGGGTCCATCAGCAGCCGCTTCCCCGGGGTCCGACTCCTCCATCACCGGCCGGGCAGGGACACACCGAGCGGTACGGCTTTAAATCTACAAACTCCGTGTGCATGCGTTGTTATGTTAAATCATCTGCTAATAATAAATGTGATGTAAATGCAACTTTAGTAAGTTTGTAGTTACTAAAATAAACAAAAAAAAAGAAAACATCAATCAGAAAGAAATATACTTGAATATATTTCAATATAATGAAATTATATGGTTTAGAGAGAGTAATAAAAAGTGGATGGTGTTTTAAACTAAAACAGATGAGAAATTAAAACATTATCAGAATTACAATAATTAGAGTAAAGAAGAGTAAATCCTCCATTGTATCAGTGCTGTATAGTGTGGTATAATAACTGCTGAGTCCACGGAAGCACAAATGAATTGTGCTTCAGTTCAGTTTATTTGTATAGTGCCAGAGTTGTCTCATGTCACTTTCCAATTGGCAAAAGCTGGATACAGGTTTTCAGTATAATGAAGTTGGTATACTTTCAGTCAAGGTAGTTTTGTTGGAATGCTGCTGAATCGCAGCTTTTAAATTTGCATTTGTATAATCAGATCAGTAAGGTTAGATACTTTATCAAGAGGTGGAGATAAAATAGACAAACCCATGTTTAAAGTGGATGAATACAGAAAAATCTGGAAGCAGATTCTCACCTATAATTCTTCTCTTTCCGACAGGTCCCAGTTTCCAGGGCAGAACGAGGTTTCTAAACCGAACTTCAGGTGCTCAGCCGCCTCAACAGAAGACCCAGCACATAAATCTGGACCAAGACCCTGATCAGGAGGTGGTTACAACGACCAAAGCCGAGGTAGTGACAAACTGCTGCGAGCTAATACAGCAGTCAACCATTTATGTTGTCTAGAAATGGTAATGAATTTTGAAGTGACCCTGCACAGTTTCACAAAACAACTATGTTTTTGTTCAGCCCACAGAGCCTGAGGAGGATGGGGAGCTCCTGATCGTTAAAGTGGAAGGCGGTGACTCCATCCGTGCAGCCCTAGGAGATACTACTTCCAACAACAACACAACATCCAAGGATATGAGCGCCACCATAGGGGCCCAACACAGCAGTGAAATGGAGGTCAGTGGATCCAACATCGTCACCTTTGTTCGGGGCAAGACACCTGACACAGACAGAAATGAATGTCCATCTCACTGTGATAAAGCACTGGATACCAAACACACTGAGAATAAAACCTTGAATGAGTCATTTTCTGACGTAATAGTCATTGATGGTGGGGGGGCATCAGACAAGGAAGAGTGTGAGTGGTCAGACAGCGGAAAAACAGCCTTAGACCAAAGAAACACAGAGAGTCTCCCTTTGCAGACTTCACAAGCGGCGTCTGTTTTCACGTCCAAAGACACACCAGGGACATCCAGTGGTGGTACATCTTCCATTATCAACATCTCCACTAATGCAGGAACAAACTCTTCAAACATTATGCTGCATCAACCTGTGACTCTTCCCAGCCAGGGCTACCAAACGTCTTCTCTCAACTCGAGCAGAAGTAACTTCCGACCTTCCTTTTACAACGCGGCGACCATGGAGCGCCCGTTCGGATGCAATAGCTGCACGAAGCGCTTCTTCTTAGAGTCTGACCTGCACAAACACATGGCGAGGCACTCCAGGGAGAAGCCTTACACTTGTCTGCTTTGTGGGAAGAGCTTTGTGTGTCAGAGTCAACTAGCGATCCACAGGAACGTTCACACGGGAGAGAGGCCCTTCACCTGCTCTGTGTGCAACCGCCGCTTCTCTCATCCCAGCAACCTGAAGAGGCACCAGAAACTCCAACACTGAGACAAAAAAACCTGACACTGGCAAAAAAAAAAAAAAAAAGCTTTTATTAGATCATGGGTATTTATTTAAATATTACAGTTTCAGCTCAAGATTTATCAAAACAAACTCAAGATGGCTGCTAGTCGTGAGATTTAAAAAATTCATCATGAACAAGAGAAAAAAAATACAAGAGCTAATCCTCAGGTTAAGATATCTTAAAACCACTGTAAAATTCAAGCATAATAATAATAATATAACAATACTCCTTAGCCTTGATCTAATAAAGGCTTTTTAATCATGTTGCCTTTTTGAGTGCCTCAGTAGTCTGCTTTTTTACTTGACTGAGAGATCCGTAAAATGAAGAGCACTCATTTTCCTTCAGCCATTGTTTTAAAAAGTCTTTTTAGGGACACGGAAGCTGTAATTGAAGGGTGCGTCGCAGTTTGTCATGAGTAACCACTGAAAAGGCTTGCTTCTCGATTATGCTGTTTGTAGGAGAGCAGTGTCTACAATATTAACAGTGATATTGAAAATGTGAATTATGCGAGACTTAAATTGTATTTTAAATAAATGCTCAAAATTTAAGATGCATTGCAATAATTGCAAGAATCAAGAAGAGTAAATCCTCCTTTGTATCAGTGCAAAAAGGCAATTCAGATCAGTTCAATTTATTTGTATAGCGTTAAAATAATTTACAGGTGTTAACACATGAATGGCATTAAGCTCAGAATGGATTTTATGGTCTGCATTATGTTGAGATCCACTGATCAAAAGATGCTGTGATATGAATTCTAATACAGCATTTAAAACGTAGAGTCCACACTTCTGTCTGGTGTTAATGTTTAGCTAACTCTTGGTGTCCTGTCTGTGCTCTTTGTGACCTGTCTGTGATTCAGTCTGTTTCACATTAAGTGTTCTCAGCTCCACAGACAAACCCAGGGATAACTCAGTGAGTTGATAACCTGCTTCACGATACCACTTATCCAGACCGAGATTGTTAGGGTTTGTCTTTTACTGGGAGGGGAGCCATATCTGGGGTAGGTTCAACTAGCTTTGATTTACACAGCCCAGACCTAGCCCATACTCATTAGTTTGTTTTATAGAGCAACACAACAATCCCCCATGAGCAAACACTTGACTACAGTGGCATGGAAAAACTGCCTTTTGACAGACAGAAAGGTGGGGATCTATCTGTCTGTCCAGATGATAGGCCGAGACCAAGAAATGGAGGGCATAAGAATAATAGTAGAAAAAGTCATGGTATAAACCCTTTCTTTTGTGAATTATTGTTTTATATTAAAACTGCGATTCTCAACAATGTAACACTCAAATGAGTCAAAAGTAACTGTTTGGAGAAATACAACTGAATGCCTGCTGTTTGTCAGGGCCAAGTTACCTCTTATATACTGAATATATAAGAAATTTTGTCTACCTATATGTATAATATGCTGGGATTTTAAATGTTTAACTCAAAATCATGTTCAGTCTGACATAATCTTTAACTTCACTGAATCACACAGTGGATTAAAAACCAAAGATTTGTGCATTGTTCTCTTGTGTCTTTGATAAATAAGGATAGGTCCGTTTGTAATTTATGTTGAAATCTTTTTTTACCTCTCTAGTTAAGTCAGTGTTTTAAATGGCCTTTGACATTTCTTTTGTTTCTCACATCTTTACATTTTACATTTAACATAATTTCATTTTATTTGAGATTTTTAACAAAGACTTTTTTTTTCATTTTTTCTTAATCTGATAAAATGTGTGAGCTGTTTCATGATAGCAGTGTTATTGTGTATATTGCAAAAAATACTGTCCGAGTAGCTATTTTATACAAACATTTTAGTTTATTAGAGATTAAAGATGTAGGTTTACATAAATAAAAACATTATTTTTCTCATTTGCACAAATTGTGTGATGGAAAATAAGAAAATAAATATTTTAAACATGGTCTAAAAGTGTCTTTTTCTTCTGTATTCGCTAATTAACATGTCAAATTAATACCTTTCCTGTTTTATATCATACTTAAAGTGATACGAAGGGGATTCATAAAAAAATACTCATTCTAACTAAATGAGACATTTAACAGTTCCTCACTGTGTAGGTTTTGTGAAGGTAAATTGTCTCAGCTAAACACCTTCCTCCTTTTTCCAGGGCCAGGGATTTCCGAAAAACACAAGCTACAATTGGGAGAAAGAAGAGCAGGTGGAAAAAGTGGTGGGAGGTATACATGTATTAGTCACTCATCATCACTCTCTACAATTTTTTTTTTTAATGGAAGTGGTCATCAACTATTATCATCAACTTTGATATAATGAAAATATAAGAAGATGTTTTCAGAGACCAAGACTTTAGAGACTTAGGGCAACATCAGTGCAGATCACAATTCTTAGAAAAAGATACAAAGAAATAGTCTAGTCTCAAACCTATGATAATGAAATTAAGGTTTAAAGATAGAAGTTTTCCATCCAGTTACAATACATTGTTCAGGCATAACATTATGACCACTAACAGATGAAGTGAATAACTCTGATTATTTCGCAATCATGGCACCTTTAGTGAGTGGGAGGTGGGAGAAGCAGGTGAAAATTGATGAGTTGATGAGTTAGAAACAGGAAAAAACAGCAAGTTTAAGGATTTGAGCTCAACAAGGGTCAAATTGTGATGGTTCGACGACTAGGACAGAGCACCTCCAAAACTTGAGCTCTTGTAGCATGCTCCTTGTCGGCAGTGGTCAGTATCTATTAGATGTGGTCCAAAGAAGGAACAGTGGTGAACTGGCAACATCACCAAGGCTCACTGATGCACATGGGGAACAAAGGCTGGCCCATGTGGTCGGATTCAACAGCCCAGCTACTGTTGCTCAGATTTCTGTAGAAGTTAATACTGGTTCTGCTTCACTTTGTTGTGTATGCGGCTGCATGACCAGTCAAAATGACCCTTGACCCCTGTGCACTGCATAAAAAGCCCCAACAATGGGCACACGAGCATCAGAACTGGACCACGGAGCAGTGGAAGAAGGTGTCCTGGTCTGAGTTTGAGGAGTTGATTTGGCTTCAAATTCCCCAGATCTCAATCCAAGCATCTGTGGGAAGTGCTGAACAAACAAGTCTGATCCATGGAGCCCCCACCTCACAGCATACAGGACTTAAAGGATCTGCTGCTAACATCTTGGTACTAGATACCACAGCACACCTTCTAGTGGAGTCCATGCCTCGACAGGTCAGGGCTGTTTTAGATTAAAAGGGGGACCAATACAATATTAATCAGGTGGTCATAATGTTGCCTCATCAGTGTATATTCACAGTTGTGTTCTATATTGTTTAATGGAAAATTAAATTGTAGTCAAGTCACACTGTTTCATTAGCATATTCAAAACAACCTAAGTTGGCCAAAGTGCTTTAAACTAATACTAAGATGTCTGTATTATTTCTAGATATATTGTGGATAGAATTTTCATTGGGTTCAGGGGAGCTAAAAAAAAGTGTTATGAGTACTATTTTAGTTACAACATCATTTTGACCAATGTGTTTTAATTTCGTTCAACCCTGTTACAAAATATTAAGCAATGGACTTGAGTACAGCGCTAGTATGTCAAATCATTAAAATGTTGTCACAGACATCGAGGATGTTACAGAATGTCTCTTGTTCTTTTATTATAGATTTGATGGGTACAACAGTAGTAAATATACTAAAATAAACAAATTAATCCATAAATTCATTGAGTAATAAATTTAAAAAAAAGGTCCATAGATAAACTTCTGAATGTTTGTTTAGTTCACACCAGGGCAGTTGATTACTCACTGTAAACGTCAGCCATGCCAACACCTCTTGCTAATTTAGTCCTTTTAGTAAGGTCTCTACTGAATGCATATTCAACTAGGTACTGTCTGTGAATACAAACAAAATGGAGATTAAAGCCACACCCAGTAATGCCAACACCTCTTGCTAATTTAGTCCTTTTGGTAAGGTCTCTACTGAATGCATATTCAACTAGGTACTGTCTGTAAATACAACCAAAGTGGAGATTAAAGCTGAAGTTTAACTTGAGAAAACTCTCTTTAAAAAAAAAGTGAAGTTAGAAATGCTATTTTCCCTACAGTCTAAAGTGTTATAGACAAAGCATACATAGTTTAGACCACTTTTGAAAAAAAGAAAAAGCAAATCAAACAGAGATGATTCTTGTGATTCTGAGGCCAAGAGGGGGGAGGTTTTGGGAGGGGGCTAGGGAGAAACAGTTGTGTCAGGTCACACCTTCCACAAGGTAGGCGTGTTTTTTTCAGTGTGGTATAAATAGACCTAGCCTAAGTTCAGTTAGTTTGTTTGCATTTTTTTCTCCAGACGAAAACCCAGTAGATACGACAACTTTTCTTCAGGATCTTTTTTTCACAGCATTTCTCTCTCTCAACAATGGCCTTTCCAAATGGTAAGTATTGGATTTCCAGCCTCCAAAACCAAAACGCAAAAGAACATTAAAAGCGTCTTCTAAAAGGCAAAAACAAGGTAAGACTAACAGTATTGCATTTTACTGTCTCTCCGTTTTACTTTTTTTTTTTTTATGTTGTTTTATGTTATGTTCATTTTTTCTTTTTCTTTTTACTAAAAAAACAAAACAAAAAAATCTTTACAGGCCTCAGAAACAGTCTGCGGACACAGCTGCTAGTGGTCAACCATCCAAGCGAAGAGGGGCTTTTTCATTAAAAAAGTTGCAGAAGGAGAAAACAGTTGTTAGAGAGAACACTGATACGCGGTGGTAAGTTCAGAGATAAAAAATAAATTAATTAATTAATTAATAATAATAATAATAACAATTGTAACTATCTATTTTCCTCTGTCGTAGGTTTGACCAGGCAGGGGCGTGTGATAGCAACGACAACTGTTTAGAGCATCACATTAGTCCTGCTACTTCAAATTTTCTAGCGCATATAGACCAAAAAATAACCAGAATTGTAGACACATTGACCAATACACATAATCAGCGTTTTGAAATTCTTGAGCAGCGTTTTAATTACCTTGAACAACTCGTTAAAGAGTCAGTCAAAACATCACAAACACTCATTCATACAGTAGCAGATAAAAACGCAGCTATTATAACCAAAATATTAGGTATAGTAAACACTTTAACAGGAATAATTGTTATACCATGGCCTCCCCTGCCAAGATTTCTAAACTCGATGATGGTGTTTCTAATGGTTTGATTGTTGATAATGGTGAAGATGTATGGGATAGACTATTGGCTGCATGTGATATGCTTTCAAGTGCTTGTGATCGGTTTGTTCAGGCGTTTAGACGGCGCATGGCCACACAAAACCCTCACACCACACAAAACCCTGACACCACACAAAACCCTCATTGGTGCAGGTTAGTCCATGACATTACATCCGATAACTGTGCAACAACTTCCCAAGCATGTCCTACAGTATCTGCTGCTCCTGTTGTTGCTATAAACCCTGTTCCTCAAGTAGAGTCTGTTGTCAATGGTAATGCTGTTGTTGCTATAAACCCTGTTCCTCAAGTAGAGTCTGTTGTCGATGGTAATGCTATTGTTGCTGCTGCTCCTGTCGTTGCTATAAACCCTGTTCCTCAAATAGAGTCTGTTGTCGATGGTAATGCTGTTGTTGCTGCTGCTCCTCTTGTTGCTATAAACCCTGATCCTCAAGTAGAGTCTGTTGTCAATGGTAATGCTGTTGTTGCTGCTGCTCCTGTTGTTGCTATAAACCCTGATCCTCAAGTAGAGTCTGTTGTCAATGGTAATGCTGTTGTTGCTATAAACCCTGATCCTCAAGTAGAGTCTGTTGTCGATGGTAATGCTGTTGTTGCTGCTGCTCCTGTCGTTGCTATAAACCCTGTTCCTGAAGTAGAGTCTGTTGTCAACGGTAATGCTGTTGTTGTTGCTGCTGCTCCTGTCGTTGCTATAAACCCTATGCCTCAAGTAGACTAGCACACATCTTTTTGATTTGCTAAAAAAAAAAAAGTAAAAAGTCACTGCTACACACAATATCTCTAAGTTATCAAGACCAACCAGGTGGAAATTGTTTTTAAAAAGTCTTGCAAGTTTAAATGTGCCACTGTCTGCAATCCCTAATACACAGGTCCGCAGGGCATTAGCAGAATTAAAAGGGGGTAGCTCGGTCAGTGACACAACAAGTGTTGATGGCGAATCACGCCTTGGAGTCAAGCGGAAGGGTTCAATAATTCTTTCACCTAGTTTCAGTACACCCCGCAATACCTCTAAAGCCAGGGATGTTCAGAGCATAAAGTGGTTAAATTTTTGATTTTACTTTTTATTCTTTGTTTTGTACCACGCACAGTCTGGATTCTGATGAACTGTGTTGAGATGTTTTTTCCCTTTTTTCCGTTAAAAAAATGTTTAAATATTATTGATGTATTATGTAACAATGAATACATTTTTTCATCCTTTATAATTGACCATTGAATGTCTTTTTTTCTATATATGATGTTTTTATTATTATTTTAATAGTGTTATCATTGATTGTTTTTATTATTGTTTTATTATTTGTAAATAAATGAAAAAAAGTGGAAATAAATGTATAATCTTCTCTATTTCTTTATTTTATACATATTCAGACAATTTTTTCGACATTTTCTACACATTGTACACACATTATATCATGTGTGTTCCCAATCAACATGGCTGGATATTTATCAACGTTGCTTTTTGGAAGTTGGTCACACGCTAACACACCTAGAAAAAATGTTCCTTTAAAAATTCTTCTTTTAACAATACTGGTTAGCTCTATTGTATTCATGGTTTAGTCTAGTAGTAGAGAACCTGTCTCCTGTTTGAAATTTCAATCACTGAGTCAAAAACAGAATTACATATCAGGTTAACTGTACAAGGGAGTGGCACTCTGAAACGCACATCCAGCCTTACATTGCCTGTTTTAATCAGAGACACATTTCCCGAACTACCCTCATCAGGTTCTAAATTTATACAAAAAAGTGTGTATCCAGCTCCAAAATCTTTACGGGTTATGGCCAGGGGTCTGTCTTTTAGGTGGCGACCCGTGGTCTGTATCAGTTGGTAATACTCTCTAGCATACTGATCCCTCTGAAAATGAGGCTGAAATGGTTTAGCGGGGTAGGGATGCCCATCTGCATACAGTCCTACAAAGTCTGTGTCATAGTGCTCAAAATTAAACGGATTTCTAGAGTAACTACCGGTGTATCCCTCATTATCAACAAACCGTGTGATGACAAATTTGGGGATCTGTCCCATGTAGAGATTCTCCTGGTTGCACACTCTTGTTCCAGCTGGGATGGAGAATGTTTTCAAAGCTACTCTGTCAACAGCATACTTCGCATTTGTGTGCTGAAGAGCTCTGCTGTGTGCCAGGCTGACAGCAGGGGCGACACTGACTTTTTTGACAAACAGGCTGGCTGAAATGATCTTGATTTTAGTTTGTTGTTCCAGCTGTCATGAGAGAAAAAAAAAAGCATGCAAAATTGCACTAAAAAAATCTGCGAGACCACGAAAGGTGAACCGCGTTATAGTGAGGGACCACTGTATGCTGATTCTGATTGTTCTTCAAGGATATCTCAGTATCATCAATAACCGACTTGGAGAGCGACATGTAGTGTGGCTTGTCGTAGGTTAAAGTGGGCATACTACGTCCCTCGTCTGATACATTTATACAGTGCAGGAGAGGCGCATGGCTGTCCCCCACTAGTTGATAATCCATAATGTCGCTGTAAATGAATATGTTATATCTTCCTCCATGAATATCTGCAGGATATGGGGCTGCCGTCTGTTTCCCATAAACTGTTTCAGGGGGGATCAAAAATACTTCTTCCGGTTTAAACCCAAGTATTTCAGCCAGTCGACCTTTAAAAGTTAGACTAGTCCCATCTGCACCATTTACAATAACATGGTAGGCAATGTTCTTATATAGCAAGTTTATGTGCAATGTTACTTGGCTCTGCATGCATCTGGAGTTAAATTCTTTGAGTATTCTCGTCACCGAATCATAAAATCCAACTGAAAAGAGTTACTTTCACAATCTGATCTGATTTGGAATCACAAACAATCACGCTAGCGTCAGATGCAGAGAAACTTGCCCATACATACATTGTATCGCGATAAGACCAACCTCATACGTTTCGTACACATGTGCTGAGGCATTACTTGGGAGTGTAACATCCGTTCTTCTTGTCCACGTTGAGGCGTTAAAAATGAAGTTGAGTGTAGCTGTCTATTATCAGACTACACATCAACAATCTCTTTCTCATTAATCCAGCTGTTCATATAATCTGGATATCTGAGCCATTTCACCAAGACCAGATTTTTACACCCCACCTTTTTTCTGGCCAGTATTTTTTCTATTTTAAATGTTTGGGGGGTTTTTTTAGCTATAATCACTTGTTGTAGCTCTGGCTAATAAAAGGTTCCTTTTACCAACTCCCCTAAATAATCTGTTAGTCTATATACAGGAGGAGCTCTTGCAATACGCTGTTTTATTGTAAAAAACTCATCTGTGTAAGTCTGCTCATACCCCTTTCTAAACACCCCCTTAAGTTTAAATGTCCTCACAGTGTCACCTATATTAAATTTAAAAGCTATAGTTCCCCGACCTTTTGATTTGTATATGTTGTTAAAACCATCCTCTCATTACTTTAATTCACACCTGTTGGTGCCATTTTTATAGTTCTGTGGTATGAATTGTTGTAGGCCTGGACTAAATCCTGGACCACATCAATATATCTCCTTGAATTTACAGAGGTTAAATAACGCTACATGCGTGTTTTTAAAGTCCTGTTGAACCGCTCTATCACACTCGCCTTGGTCTCGTTTGATGTTGAAAAATGTGTGATCTTATACCGTCCCAGTAAATGTTGAAAATGTTTATTATAAAACTGCCTGCATCTGTTTGATTTAGTAGTTACACGCCCCTCACTCAGATGCCCTTGCCCCGTGTCTTGGACTTGAGACATCGAACCCCTGCGTATTTAGAAAACACATCAATGCATGTCAACAAGTATCGCACATTGTCATTGACTGTTGAATATTCACTCATATCGACCAAATCTGCCTGATATTGTTTATCAATACCGCTGACCAATACTCTATTCCGAGGAAAGTGTTTAAGCGCTTTAGCATGAAGTGTGTACACATCCTGCGCCATTAAGTATTCCCACACATCATTTAAACTAGGTGAAACACCCGACTCTTTAGCAGCATCACGGAGTTTAACTGTGCTTGCTAGTCCTTCTGGATGTGCAGGATCATAATATATTTTCTGCAGTGTGTTTTCCATTGCGCTGGTGTGACACAAATGACAAAAATCTGATTGATATTCCACAGAAGTTGGACACAGCCTAATACAAACACACACGTCACTCTGCTCCTTTCCACATCACTCTGCTCCTTGCCACACAGATGAAATCACACCCAGCATGCCATTTTTTACAACATCATCACCCACCAATGTGTCATACATATGGCAGATTTTCTCCTCAACACACTCTGCCTCCTTCAGCTCGTGCAGAATAGTCTCTGCAATCAATCTGGCATCCATAGCACTGCATTTGCCAAAACTTGTGGAGTACAGTGTTCAGCAAATGGAGCACAGGTATTTTAACACCCTCCACAATCTTCTCAGACATTTCAGATGAAGGCGGGGAAAACATGACATCAGTAACTAATGGTGAGACGCTTGTTGGTGGTGATACAGGAGCTGATTCGATGTTCATGCTCATTTGTATTGTAGAGAGGCAACTAGGCTCTCCAAGACTGTGTCCGCAGTCGCACTCTTTAGATAGAAGGAAAAAAGGAAATTAAACATCCATTAAAAGAGACGATGGCATTGTATTCCACCCAGCAGACTTCCTACCACTCGTCCTTAGAAACTGGTACAACTGATGATTATTAGTCTATACATGAGACCATCTTCCGCATCAGACGACATATTGTCAAATACAAGGCGCTTCCTAAAACCCTTATAAGCCTGGTTGATTCTGTCTCTCTTGATGGTATTGTCAACATCTCTAAACACACGCTGCATAGCCTGCCAGTCTGCCCACTGAATAAAAACACATTTTTGAACCACACTTGGCACTCAGCCAGTGTGAGTGGGTATGGATGTAACTGCCAGTCTCCACATCCTCTAGATCTAACCAAACCCTCTATATCCTCACACAATGTAAGGAATATAAAATCAGACCCAGACCGGTTAAAACGGTCAGCCTCAACATGATACAGTGTCGGGGCCGAGGGGCTTGACCACTGCACCATATATACCTTATTGGAAAACCCCGGCTCATTGAGATCATGGCAGATGCCCGTGCAAAACATTTCCCAATCACGTATAGACATACCATGTGACACCCCCAGACCCCAAGGATCAGACTCCCCTGTGGAACCACCCAACAAAACCTTCCCATCTGAATATTTAACTGTATAAACATACCTGTTTACACCAGTGAATGTGTTCTCATACGCCCGCTCTAGCTCTGTTTCTACACATCTTCTGGTCTTACGAAGACTAGGATTAGCATCAACAACAGGGTGCTCTGTATTACCTAAGTTGCCATCCATGGCAGCTGTGTTAGAGAGATGGTTCTCCATGACTCAGACCAATCAGTAACGATTAAAAAAAAAAAAGTAGTTAAATTCAGCTGTCGCAAGACCCAAAAACTGCTGTGAACAAGCGCTACAGCTCTTCGTATATATAGAACTCAAAAATAAAACACACCCACTGGGGCGGAAACAACTCCACCCCTCGAATGTACATACCACTGCCCTTTTCCCACACTTTTTTTTTTTTATTACTCAATTAATTTATGGATTAATTTGTTAATCTATGCACAACCCCCCATTCAGCATACAATATTTACTACTTACAACCCTGTATGAAAATAAATGTATAAAATGAGCAGAGGTAATAGGTAGCCATATGCTGGCAGGAAGTTGTTATGAACCATGATGTAACTTCTGTTTTGTTTTATTTTTTGCCTATCCCTCTTCTCTTTTGGATGCCAGGTAACTTGAAAGCAGCGCCGCCCACAGAGAAACAGTCTCCCTTCCTACCGGACCGGCAGGAGCACAGTGAGACAGCGGATGGAAAATCACACTCTGTCTTCACACCTAAAACTGTACAAGGAAGACCTGCTTTGATCCAGATAAATGCAAACTCCAGTTCTAGTTTCCCTTCTGTCACACCTGTCTCACAAGGTGCTGACTCCCTAGAGGACAACCTCAGCTCAGCGTTTCAGTCCATAGAAAGTGTTACACCACAATATCGGTCAACGGTATGTGTTCAAATTAATAAACCATCTAATGAGTTGACGTCTAGTTCTGTTGAGAGTTGGCAGGAACCAATAGAACAACCACATACAGCAGCAATTCAGCCAATTTTACCCATCACTGACTTCTCTAATCAAGAAACTGGATGGGCAGAGTCCCATAACCAAGAGACATGTCTCCCTTTCACCTGTACCTTCTGCTCTCGTCGTTACGCTCACCAATGTCAGCTCCGCATTCACGAACGAGCCCACACGGGGGAGAAGCCGTACCAGTGCGTCCAGTGTGGGAAGAGATTTGGACAGTTCTGCAGT
Organism: Rhyacichthys aspro; assembly: GCA_036850595.1. Classification (NCBI taxonomy): domain Eukaryota; kingdom Metazoa; phylum Chordata; class Actinopteri; order Gobiiformes; family Rhyacichthyidae; genus Rhyacichthys; species Rhyacichthys aspro. The sequence continues at coordinate 20,125,258 of CM072148.1, forward strand.
TTGAAGCGTCACCAGATGGTTCACACCGGGGAGAGGCCGTACCCCTGCCCTCGCTGCGGAAAACAGTTCTCCACTTCAAACAATCTGAAAGTGCACCAGAGCGTTCATACCGGGGAGAAAAAGTTCCACTGCTCAAAATGTGGCAAGAACTTTTCATTTCTGAGCAATCTCATCAGACACCAGGCTCTGCACACAAGAAAGTAGAAGCAAATAGTGGTTTTGTGTCCCAAGTCCCAACACATTTCTGAAAACATTATTAAAGCTGCTGTAAAAAAAAAAAAAAAAAAATACCCTACTTCACGCCCCCAATAAAAAAAGTAAAACTGAGCCAATTCACCACTGCAAAATACTTTACATCAAACCAAAGCCAAGAGGTTCCCTTAAACTTCTACATCTGAGTTCAGTGTCAGGCAAATGTGATCCCAATCTTTGTCTCATTAATAATTGTCTTGTGATTGCATTGCTAATATTTATTATTTTTTCACTTTGCTTCCTTTGTATCTATTTAAATTACACACAGTGTGTCTATGGCACATATATTAAACCAGAAAAAAGCCAAATAGATATTCAGTTTGTGAGTTCAAATGCTATTCCTGTTAATTGCTTTTTCAACTGTATTCTTTTTAAAGCATGTGTTAACTCATTTTAGCTGACATAACTTCACCTTATCTCAAATGTGTATAAAGGCTTGGAAACATGATAACCCTATGGTCACCGCTGACTGTGAAGAGTTGTGTGTTTGTTACAGATGTTAAATGTGTCTTGAATTTTCAATTATCCAATGATTTAGATGACTATGTGTTTCATGGGGGGGTATTTATTTATTTATTCATTGATAAAAAATGATCTACAAACAACATGCAATAACATAAGGCAAAATAAGTAATCAGCAACAGTCAAACCATATATTAACAAATATTAGGCAATAAATGATACAGAAAATGCATATAGCAGACATAGTTGTGATCAAGATACTTTTAATTATGAAACCTATAGTATTATTCTAATTTTATGTGTATATATATGTATATATATATATATATATATATATATATATATATATATATATATATATATATATATATATATATATATATATATATACTTTTAGCTTCATAGATGTGAAATGTTCCTGAAAAAGCCGTTATAGTGAAGTGATGCTGACAACAAACTGACGTCATCAAAAGGCGACGCTCGGACCACGGTGGAGCCACATCTTTGCTCCGCTTTGGTCACATCAATTAACGATTGACAGCGGGTAAAATAACACTCCCCGGTTTTTGCATGACACCTATCAGCCTTCAGTGGTGTTCCCTGCGGATGCTGTAGCTCCAAAGGTCCAAAGCCCGGAATCCGAGCGTAAAAAAACCCTCCGGAGCAGGCGATGATGGCGGAGTGTGTTGGTTTTCAAGCACAAATCGCCTCGATCATAGAGATACTGGCCAACTCGGCGGTGGCAGAGATCTGTAAACTGGTGGAGGACGGCTACGCGGCGCTGCGGTCCCAGATGGAGCAGGAGCGAGAGAAAAGCGACAAGGAAAACGATGCGCTGCGACAAAAACTGCGGGAGATGGACGTGAAGATGCGCAGCTACGAGCGGAAGATGAGGAGACGGAATCAGAGGGAAGACGTGCACACCGTTCATTTTAGGCCACAAGAGGGTAATAACTGGTGAAGGGATGATTCAGGGGCATTAGCCTGTTGCTTTATGCAGCTGCTTTTAACAAGACATTTCCTCCTATTAGTATTTGAAAAGCTTAATTCAGAGGAAGCTCTAATTATCTCAGCCTTTGATTACTGTCAATGCACATTTACATTAGCTCAGGCCTGAAGGATGCAGTCTGCTCTCATAAAATAACTTTAAGCCAACTGTCAAGTCTGATTTTTAGCTCTAAAACATATTATACAATGGCTACAATAGGTGCCATGCCCATAAAATAAATATTAATAAAGAGTATTAAGTAGTGCAATATTCATTGCCTTGTAATAGCAGCATCACAGTTTGATTATAATGCTGTGCAAAGGCATTATCCGAGTGTAAAGAAATACTGTGTAATGTAATAATGATTTCCCAAATCTAAGAGGTAATTGTCATTTTTTTTACTAAGTACAAAGTCAGCAAACAGGCACAAAAATCTTAATCAAATAGGACCAGCCTTTGCCTCAAACCAGGATAAAGTCTTCACTTCAGGGGTTCCTTGTTTCTCTACAACATTTCTTCAGACCCACTCTTGCACAGTTATGTATTTTGCTGAAAAAAATAGTGAAGTAAAAAAATGTGTCAGTAATCAGAGAAAATGCCAGACACCAATCCTATCAAATACATAGCACAACATAGTATAGTACAGAGAATAGTATAGTAGTAGTGTACTGTTGCAGAAATAATTAAAAGGGTCCACCTTTAACGAGCTCTGCTTACTATACTATAGTATTGTTTACTTTCAGCATAAGGTTAAATGTAATCCAAAAACCAAGAGTAACTATCTTGTTCACTTGTTCCACTTTTTAGCACCTGAAGATCCCCAGACTCTTGTTTTATCTGTCCCTGTTTCCGCTGAAGACAAGTCCTTCCAACACTCTTTAAGTTCAAAGGTACTGATTAATATGGTTCAAGGTGATCACATGATATAATGTAATATAAAGGATGTAATTTATCAGAGCAGTAATGTCATATTTTGGTATTGATCCACTAATAACAGGAGGAGGATGTGTTGCTGGTGGTGAAACAGGAAAGAGTAGAGAGAGATGACTGCAACCTCGACCTGAAGGTGGAGGTCAACATCAGAGCAGAGTGCGGTCTGTCCAATGGTAAGTCAGCTTATGCATCTGCTGGTTTCAAATATCAAGTTCTAGTTATCATTTGCATTGAAGGGCATAATGAAATGTGTTTGCTGTAGTCTGCCTTACATTATTCTGTGTATATTCATGTGCTATTTAGTAATCAAGCCTCTCAACCATAAAAATGTCCCAGAAGGTGGACAGCCAATAATCGTAGCTGCATTATTTATTGTTCTCTTTGGGATTTCATGGTCCTCTCCAGAATGCCTGTGAACGATTTTCTACTATGGTCTTTGATAAGAATTGTAGTGTACATAAATATACGCCGTTTAGGCCGAGCTGTATCATCAAAAGCCCCACCCAGATTTCTGCCGCTATTTTTTTCTCTAAATAAAATATATACTTTTAATTTAAATGTTTCATTCAGTTCTTTCATTCAGGTAATGCAGTGTTAAAATAAAATTTGGAAAAAAACAACTTGATTATTTTTAGAATCAGTCTGATACTGAAGTTAGAGTATGAAACTGATCCATGGCTCATGGAAAAAGGACAAAAACATTTGTGGAGCTGAATAGTTAAATACTTTATATTTATTTTATTCAGTTGTATGCCATATGCATTTTTTGTGAAATGATGTTCTGGATGAGTGACTTTTGAAAACCCGTATCAGCGATCAGCTTGTAATATAGGTAATTGTGTGTACAACTAAAGTAATATTCACATTTACCTCACTAGCACGAAATAGCAGCACAATTTATGGGGTAAAAATTATCATTAGAGTCCTCCAGAGGAAGGATCCTGGCAATTGGGAATTGGCCATAATTTTTAAAAGCTGCATAAAGTCTCCATTGTACCTTTTTATACCATTTGAAAGTCAGTCTAACCCACTGGTTTGATAATGAGCAAAATGGATGTTAGAATAACTTTAGAAACGGTTTTACTCTGTATTTCAATGAGTAATTGATCTTCATTTGTTCGTTTCTTTTTGGCTAGTGCCACTAGAATTAACTTGGCTGGATTTTATTTGATACACACTTTTTCAACATAGTTTTAAACCTTGTTTTCTGGTCTATCTTTTCATAGCCCTGGAGTCCAGCGAGGAAACAGCTGCTGAACTTGATCCCTGTGTCGGCAACATGACGTCTCCCAACTCCCAGGCCTTGTCATCTTCCACTGAAGCCACTATAGACCTGACCTGCAGGCCTCGAGCAAAACGTAAAGCCACCAAACCTATAGGTAACAATACAGGAGTTAGTGGAGTGGGGGTCCCAGTAACAAATTTAACAGACAGCACCCTTAAACCAGAAATACAGACAGATGACGCCACAGAAGATCACTCCTCTCAGCTGCCGGTCACTATAACCTCAGATGAATCGAGCCCAGACCGTCTCAACAGTCTCGGTTTAGACCTGGCCTGGATGCAGGAGCGGGTCACTCATCTTGGAGCGGCTTATGCGGTCGCTCAACTTGGTTTGGGAAACTCTGAAACGGGCCATCCTTCTGCATCTTTCCCACCGCAGGGAGGAGACAGCCTGGACGGGCCTCCTACCATGCTGTTCACTGGCGGTGCACACGAAATGGCCGCTTTTGCCGCTTCCTTCGACATGGCAGCTGCCGCGGCTGCTGCCGCTGCTGTTGTAACTGCCCCGAATGCTCCTGCGCCTCCTCCTCCGCAAGCACCACCCCCTTCTTCCACAGCAACCAATCAAAGGCGGTCATACCGGAGCGGGAGTAACGCTGCTAAAGAGCCGTCCGTTTGCGCTGTGTGTGGCCGTGTCTTTCCCAGCACGGCCACTTTAGAGCTACACCAACGCGTTCACACCGGGGAAAGACCGTATACCTGTCCTCACTGTGGGAAAGGATTCGCTCAACCGAACAATCTGAGAGTGCACCTCCTCATCCACACAGGGGAGAGGCGCTATCGGTGCACACTCTGCGGGAAGAGCTTCATTTCCTCAAGTCACTTAAAGAGGCACCGCACTGTCCACACACAGGAAAAGCCCTACAGCTGCTCACGATGCGGACAGTCCTTCAGCCAAATGTGTAGCGTTCGTAGACACCGGCAGCAGTCTCAGTGCGGCCTGTAAACCCAAAACCCTAATAACAAAAGCTGACATTTCAAAATATACGTTTGAATTTAGTGATGGCAAACTTGTTTTCTGGGAATCAGTGCATTAATGTAAGCATGAACAGTCACTAAAAGAAGCCAGACTTTACTGTGATGTCCTGACGTGTAGTCGATGTATGTCTTTGCATAAAGCAGTATTATATAAACATTTCTTCCTGTGGTTTACTCCAGTGTTGTGCCAATCTCCCATTTAGAGCTGGTATTCCTGACTGCAAGAACGTCTGTAACTTTTGTTTATGCATTCGGTATGCTGCATTTATGTGGTCCTCCAAAAATCGGATTCATTTTAAAGTTGGTGAAACTCGTTTAAAACTTGTACCTGACTATTCTATTTAATGCTATATACATCAACATGAAGCAAGGTTACCTCTCTGCTTCAATACAGTTTATAATATGGGATTATTGTTAGTCACATAAAAGGGACATAGACCCATTAGTTTGATAAATTCGACCTGTAAGACAACTCTGTTAACCCCCAGCCCTGTCAACAGATAGAGCTGTCAGCTCGCCGCCCCTCCTACAGCCTCTACAGGGCTGGAAATGACCCCCATGCTCTCTCCAATATACTGGGAGACCACTCCAACAAATACCTGATTTTTTCCAATGGTAGGTGTGTGTCTGGGCTGGTAGAGAACACCTTTCACCTAACCGACACGCAGGGAAGGAGGCGAATGGTAAATGGCCTGCATTTAAATAGCACTTTTATCTAGAATCTTGGGAACCCTGCATTTTACATAGTGCTTACATTCACACACACAAAGTTCAGGTTATTGGATGACCTGCTCTACCTCCTGAGCCGCTGCGCAAAGGCCACTGAAGGTCTGTATCTAGCGCTCAGGTGGGCCCTCCAGGTCCAGAACGGTCCGGCCCCACACCAAACACCTGGGTGAAACGTGTCAAACACCCCCTCCAGTTGTTGGTCAGGTGAGGTCAGGACAGAACATATGAATAAGGGACATCTCGGGGGAGTTGCATCTCGAACACAGTGGGCTGACTTCAGGGTACATCGTTAACAGTTTGACCTTTGAAATGTGGAAAACTTTTAACTGGATTAACCGATGACGGGCGCAGAGTGAGGACAAGCATAACTTTCTTACTCATTTAAGCCAAATTAATTCAGGCTAAATTGATGTAAATGGTCTGTATTAGCACTTTACAACCCAACACTAATGTTCAAACCTGCTTTGCATCAAATGCAGGTGTATAATTGTTCATCTGTGTGCATTAGCTGCTTTGTTTTTATAGTAATTAAGTCAGTTTGATATCACTCTGAACTTTGAAACTAGGACTATCCAAGGAGCACATGAATGCAGCCTTACTTTATACAAAGTGTGACCTCCTGCCTAGGCATTGAACACAGATACAATGTCTTAAGCATTTGCTTTATGGCAGTTTTATTTAGAAAACAGTCATTCCTCACTTTCACAGTTTGGGATACCAATTCTGATGGGATTACATTGGTGCGACGCCCCTTTTCTCCCTTTGTTCCTTCTTTTCACAGAGGGAACTATAAGAGTGCCTGAAGCAAAATGTATTCTTTCCAACTTGAAAAAAAAGAACCTATTCACAAACAAATAGTAAAGCATCACTTTATAGTCATCACAATCAACATTACTCACGGTGCTGGTCATAGTAGCATTGTATTTTGGAAAGCTAAAACTGACCGATACGACTTAAATTGATCCATTACATCCATATATCCATATTTTTTTCATATTAAGTCTACATTTGCCTTATTGTTATGTGATATCTACAATCTCTTCCACTTTTCCAGACAGAAATTTTGTCGAATGTTTACAGACACTTGCACTAAAATGTTTAATCGTCAACTCTTCAAAATGTGTCCTTAATGAATAATAGGCCTGTTGTATGATTTAGACATGCACTGCCTTTGTGGAGAATTAAATGTTTTGCAAAAGAGAGACACTTAATCAGACTGACGCAACTACATCGACTGCCTAGATGTTTAAAAGCATCCAAACAGTACTCTATGCTGTATTTGTGACTTGTTTTTAAGTAGTAGCCAGATTGAAAAATATAAAAGCAGTATTCTATGGCAGTGTTTCCCAAACTGCACAATGATTTTGCCAACTTCCAGTTAGTAATTTTAACATTTTTGTTCCCTTTTTTAAGGATTATTTGTGGGGAGTTTTTGACTTTTTTGACAGTCAGTGTACACAAACGGGAAACAGGGTGAGAGAAAGAGAAAGAGAGAGGAGGGGTGACATTGGGCACAGGACCCAAGCCAGAATAGAACCCGGGTCTCTCAACAATGTAGTATGCGCTCCACCAGGTGAACCACTGTGCCACTCTTTGTTCCCTTTTTTATCATACAATTGTTTATTTGTAGTTTGTTATTTTTCTTGCCCTATATCATTTTAACCTTTTTTCAGCTGGTCCACCCTCCTCCAGCAGAGCAAGGTTTAGTCTCGTTTCCAATGTCGTGGCACAGTTCGGCTCATTTTGGTCGAGTTTATCCTGAAGAAGTCACAAGAGACACAAGATATGTTTCTGCATTATTTATACAGTAATGTGCACAGGTTTTATGTAGGTGTGGATATAAAAAATAAAGTAAACTTTATTATTTTGCAAAATACAAAGTGAAAACCAGAAGACAAGTCTAAATCAAATCAATATTTGATGTGACTTTGCCTCAAAATTGCAACAGTTCTAGTATTTCCACTGTCTGACTTTTTGAAGGAGCAGGAGCATGGAGCAAAAGGAGCTGTTTCTGTTCAAACATTTGGAGAATTCCAGAAACCAGACCAAACTGGACTAAACCAGATTATTAAATCTCAGAAGGAACTAGGCTAAAACCGGACCATGTAATCCCAGCTAGAAACAGGCCAGACTCCATGATTTTGGGATCAGGGTCACACCATCACATCAGAACTCCTCGTTCTGGGATCTCTGTAAATAGAGATCCCAGAGCACTTTTCCATTTTGTAAATTGATTTAAAAAACATTTAAATTGTTTACATTTAAATGTTTATAATTACATTTACATTTAATTTTGTTGACTGCATTCTTACTTCAAATCTGATACTCAGATCTGACCATTTGATCGTATTTAAAAACTTGGTTGTGTTTCCAGTGATGGATACACAGAGTAGAGTAAATCCTGGAGAGTAGTGATGTGAGGCTAGAGGTACAGCAGCTGCAGTAAACATTAGACTAGGAGTTTCTGGTTTATTTACAGATTCGTTTACATAAAACTCAGAGCTGTGGCATTCCTATAATTCAGTGAGTCTCTTTGAGTGAGGTCACAGGTTTTGCTTGTGCTTAATGCAGTGTTAGCTCTTTTAATATGACATTTATCAAGAATAAGACACACTTCATTCGGTTAAAAAAAGTGTGGATTATCTATCTATCATCAATGTCTTTTCCAAAGCAGAACACACATTTGGGACCAGGAGCCCAAACCCTAGTAGAATGGTCTGGTGCACTTTTATTGGACACATTAGACCCCTTTTTGTCCCAATCACTCCAATGGAAACAAGGCTCTGGGCTCAGATTGTGCTCTTAAGGCAGTTGTAGGATCAGGAACTCCTGTTTTTCCAAGTGAGACAAACACAAAGATTGAAACCATACTTTTTCATATACTGTTATTATATACAGTATTCAACAACATTTTACACAATGCACCTTTAAACAACTGTTTGGGAAATACTGGACTGTAGTAAACTGTGAAACATATTCAGTAAATCAGTCCCAAAACGTAGCCTAAACTAATTTGAAAAACTAGTGTTGATTATTGATGTCTTTAAGGAAAAGCACTCTGATTCTAGCACTTTGACTAAATCTGGTTTACATAGGCCTCCACTGTGGCTTTATCGCTTCTGTTAACTCATATCTCTGCATGTTTTCACACTCATTCTCAGCACATTTATTTAGCTCACTTGTCCTCACAGGTTCTATGTTACAGAGCTGTTCCGTTAAAATGTACAAATGTAAAGTTCTATATCAGAGGCTGTGTTCTGTGTGTGTTATGTTGGGATGTAATCGCTGGAGGCTGCACTGCTAAAACTATTGCCTTTTACTTGATGAAAATGTTTGTGTGTAAAGTTGTACGACGATCATTAAACAGGAAAAATGTTTGCAAAGAACTGGGCTGCTGTGGTGTTTACTTGAGAAATTGTTCCCACAAATGACTTAAGCCCATTTGTGATGCTAAATGTGTAATACCAAATTGAAAGAGTAGATGGCAGTATTGAGACTAATCAAGGCACTAACTCCAGTCTTGAGTAAAAGCTGGAACATCTATCTATGAATCAACTGGAACTTACGTGATACCCCCTAGTGGACAATGTTGGATTGTCATGTGACTCTTTATTCTTCCAGTGTTTTTCTGTTGGTCTGAAGTGCTGAAGCCACCCTCCAACACCTCTTGCACACCGCCCACTCTCGTCTTGGTTTGGAAAGGAAAGACAAAAAAAAAACCCAAACTATATCACAGTTTTTTGTAATTGCTTAGACGCTGAGGTGAAAATAAATGCACAAATTTTAAAGTTGACCCCAAAAAAGGTCATCTCAGAGGCACTAGTCCTGTGGCTAAAGCTGCTCTGGGCCATATTGGTTCAAAATCATCCCAAATGTTTGCTTATTCTTTTATTTAACACCACTGAGAAGTGTTATTTTAAAAAGATCGAGAGTATGAAAAGAACAGGATGTTAAGCTAAGGATCAACACAAGGGCACAAAACCATGACATAAATGGGAATTAAAAGGAAGAGAATATGCCAAAAAGATTAACACTATAACCATACAACACTAAACCAGTCCAGGCTATTAGCATTACTATTCTTTTGGCCTTTTCAAATATGGTTCCCATGTTTTTGCCTTTATTTATTTATTAAACGTTTTGATAGTGACTGTGTAAACAGCCAGGAAACAGGGAGAGAGCTCACTCCTATCTTTTGGACCTAGTATTATTTATTTTAAGCTGGAAAAGTACCAAGATTATATTAATAAGAAGTAAATTCCAACATAGAATGCCATAGAGTATGCGTTATATTGTAGCTGCACACTTTGTACTAATTTATCCAGAGTTTATCTACCCTGGCTATAAACTCAACATTTACTTCAACAATCTTTTTCCCATTTGAATATGTTCCTTCCCCTAAAGTGAGGCCAGGGAAGAGGTACACATGCCTCAACTCCCTTTTAAAACAAGTGAGACCAAAGGGAAGCACTGTAGAGAGACAGGAAGACGAGGTCATTTCAGGAACAAGAGATTTTAATTGAAACTTTTGGCTGCGACTGAAACATATGTTGACAATTTTTGGCACCGAATTGAAAAATACCTCTGAGTCATTTCTCTCATTTGTCTTTCTAAACCTGTTTGCTGTTAAAAGTCCATACTTCAGTGCTCCTTAATGAAAACACAGATGCTTTTGTTTTCCATCTAACGCTGTAAAAACATATGGTTTGGATGATATTTTACGAGGAAAGCTGTGTGTTTATTGTGTTTCCTGTTGCTTAAAAGCATGTTTATCTGAGCAGCTATTTCTTAAAGCCTTCACAGTGCTCTTTACACTCAACAAAAAAACTAAAACAAAGCATTTTTACACATTTTTAATCTGTACAAAACACATTAGTATAAGATATATCACAAAATGTAGACCCTCTGTTTAAAGTGTTAGTGTATTTACAAAATATGTGCAATTCAAAAATTATATAAAAAAAAAATTGGATTATATATCAATTTTCCAAACACATGGCAGTTTTGTGCATGGAAGTATATATCTTAAGTGTCAGCCCGGTACACAACAGAACTCTGAATTACATAGTCACTATGTTTACATGCACAGCTTAGTCAAGACACGGCCATATCTCATTATACTGCTTCAGTGGACGACTGTCTTTGTCTAAGTTCCCAGGGGAGAAGAACTTTTAATCCTGACTGTGCTGCAATAGGAGCCTCAGACTAAATCAATAGAGCAAAGCTTTGGCTAGCAGTCTATTAGCATAAACAAAGACTCCGAAACCACATGCTAACCACTGGATAGTGCACTATGCAATGATTCCTCTATTTTGTAGTAGAGTCTGAATTTCTAGTGATTTGTATTGCATCCTTGTTTCCCACATTGCAACAATAAAAGGAGTGATCAGCAACAGTCACCAGACTCAAAATAAGCCATAATGGATTGCGTGTTTTCCTCAGAGAACAGTTTGACCATAACACTCTGACCTCTTCAACAGTAGCATTGTCTCTAATCCAACCATAGACCTGGCTCTGGCTCTGGCCCTGGTCCTGGCCCTGGCCCTGGCCCTGGCCCTGGCCCTGGCCCTGGTCCTGGTCCTGGTCCAGGTCCTGGTCAGGTCTTGTCATTGTCTGGTCATGTCACATCCTTTTCATTCATTAGTGGTCATAAATGGCATACAGGGGCAAAGGGATGCATTTAAACAGTGAGGGGAACATTCTAGCTTTGACTTTGCTCATGAAACTAATGACAGTTTGGGGTTTTTTTGTTATCTGATGCCTTTGAACTTAAAAAAAAAATAAAATACTTTTATCCAGCTGCTTAGGCATGAGAAAAACTACAATGCGCAAATAAACTGCACATTAACAGTGAATAATAAAAAGTCAGGCAAAATTCACTGTGTCTTTAATATACTGTGGTTAATGCTGATAGTTATGAAATAATGGTTGCTGCTGAGTAACTTTTAACTCATCACATGGAGATCAGCTTCTAGAAATGTTCAGGTGATGGTGCAATGGATTGTCGGATGCCACTAAGCTCCTTGCCATTCATTTCCAATTTAATAATGGTTTTCTTCTTCTTTAGTAATGGTAAATTCACTGTAGTGTTGGTAGGCTACCTCTGGAGTCACAACAACAGTATGAACAGTATGAGTGGGCAGGGATCGAACCTCCAACCTTTTGGTTATTGGACGACCCACAGTACTTCCTAAGCCACTGCACCCCAAACATCTGCAGCATCCACAGTTGAAGAAGGTATGAAAGGAATTGAAGCTCCTGTTTTATCTCGTTTTCTTACCAAAGTGAGAACTGGGATAGCTCTTATTTTGGCGATCACGAAGTACGTCCAGGTCAGTCATGATATGATGTTCTCTGATTCAGCCCTGGTCCAGCTCTAGTCCAACTAAGCTGTGCAGCAGCAACTCGAATACAGTCTGTCCAAGATGTTCACACACATTTTAAAAAGTCAGATTTTCATTGGACCAAGGCATTTCTCTTGTAATGTAAACATCGAGAGTGTATCACTTGTGGTTAATGTCACACCAATGACATGATGGTCAAATCTGTGAACTTAATCATGTCGACTCAGATGTAATGAGCGATCAGTTCCCCTCAGCAGGTAAAATCGCTTGCGTTGATACTGCATCTTGATGGAGAGGCTATAAAATACAAAAATATAAAAACCAAAAAACAGAGTAAGGAAACACAAGTAATTTAACACATGTGCCATTTAAACACCTTATGAAAGACACAGAAGGACAGAACGATAGATATGAGAGATTTCTAAGTTCTAACTCACTAATCATGGTCTCTATTTTCAGGTTTGGTTTAGTGATTTAATGCATAAACATGTGCAACACAATCATTGAGTCCCATTCTTTAAAATTAGGTGAAGAGAGGAAATGCGGATGTTTTCTTACATTGTACTGTTGAAAGTCACGTCTCTGTCTGTAGAGAAGGAAGCAGAGAACAGCAGAGATGACTGTCTGGGCCAAAGTGAAGAGAAGAAGGGCTGACTTTATTCCTTTACTTAGTTTCTGTTGGGAAAAATTAGACACAATTCACTAAGAGCACCTGTTTTTCCAAACATTTATTCATAGAGCTGCAACAACGTCCTATAATTTTGGGACTCAATTTCAGTGTTAATTTTGTTGATTAATAATTTTTCTCATAGTTTTGTCAACAACATATTTTTGAGTCTAATAACAAAACGAAAACTAAATAAAAATGAGTTGATGAGCGTTGCAGAATTGGAATATCAAACAATGTTAACGCTAGGGACCTCAATACCAGCCGTAACAGGTTAGTAGTAATTTCATTTCATTCAGGTAGAAATTATTACTTCAGAAAAAACACTGAAAATGCATTACCCTTTATATTTCAGTGACAATATCTATATCAGATATCCTTTCTATATTTAGCTTAAGTCGCAATTCAGTCATCATATCCTTATTATTTTAGTCTAGTCTCTAAACTTAGTCCAAAGACTAAAATTTGCTCATATTTGCTGTCAAGATTAACACTGCTCAATATTAGAGGCACAGGCTTGTGTTTAGTGAAGTGTGGATAATTAATACAATGTTTAATTTCATTAAGCGACAGCCAAACAACACTGACTCTGTTTAAAACCAGAAACAGAAAAAAAAAAGAAGTACATTTACCATGTTTTCTGTTTGACTTTGACATTTAGCACACAAAATAGAGAAGAATTTTATTGAAAAACATTTCCTTTAATGTTTTTCCTTTCACATCTCATTTTCAGTGAGGATTATCTATCATCCAATTAGCTTACTTCAGTGTTTAGCTCCACCTTTTCCAAAGTGTGCCACAAAGTCGGACCCCAAACTGAAGCATCCCCAAAGTGCTAAGATACGCTTTTGGGAATACTTCTGACCCCTTTGGGTGATAGAAATGAGAACCAGAACTGACCCGACCCACAGTGTACTGTCCAAGTGGAAATAAGGCTATAGAGACGTTAAAGTGCCATATAGCAGCTGTTAATGCAAATAGAAAAAACAGCAGCAAGTACAAGACAGAAAGAAACAAAGCACAAGGCATGGATTCACAATCAAGTGCAATAAATAGTTCACTTTATAATGTTAAAATCCTGCATCATTTTTGAAATCTAGATACTTAAACTGTTGCCAGAAATGACTCTTAAAGGCACACTCCTCAAAACAGACGAACAAGATATGCCCATGACCGAAAGTATATCCACGATTTGGGCACTAAAATATTGTGGAAACTTTAACTCCCAATTTCTGACTAAAACAGCAAACTAGAGCCCTGTTTTGTTCAGTGTCCCATTTCCTTCACAATGGAGAAAAGCAGCAGCTCACAAAACAACCGAGGAGTCTGTGGAACTGAACAGAGGAATGCTGTTGACCAGGCCAAGTTAGTCACCAATGTGATCCAATTAAGAGCATTTTCACTGATGCAGACTCGACTGGCACCGGACGAACCCACAACAGGAAACAAGAGGACACAGTCTGCTACGGTTTTACAGAGAACGCTCAATAAAAAAAAACTTCCTTAACATTAAAATAGTGAGTGTTGAATATAATTTTAGGCCAATATTTGCAAATATCCAAGATGCTGCGTGATCTTTTTTGCATTAATTAATGTCAATGTCCAGCCAAGTGGTGGAAAGAATACTGAACATTAGTATTCAAGTAAAAGCACATGGCCAAAATAACATTTATTTATGAAAAACTTAAGTGAAAATACAAAAATCAACTAGTTACTCTTTATCAGTTGATGTTGAAGTCTCCAATTTGTACTAATTTGGACTAACTCTGCCTCCTTCACCAGGTTTTGAAAGATAAACAAATGTTGCCCAGATGTTAATATATTTTGCCCTTTTTTTCTTCATATTTGGGTTCGATTCCATGAAAGGTCCATGATAAATGTGTTCTAACCAGTGTGAAACAGGGCAATATTTGCACATCAGTTGATGTTGTTAAATATTATTAAGCAATTTATAGCCAGCAGCCTGTTGTTTGTTAATGTTCATGTATCAGAAACATACATCATTCATACTCATTTTGATTAGAGTGAAAATGTAAGATTGTCTGAGTCTCATGGGGTTTTTAAGTGGGTTGTGGCACTACTGACTTTGTGGCTGGCTAAGGTTTGAAGGAAAAAAGACAATTGTTTTTATGACATATAACGTAAGAATAAAATTATGAAAATAAGTCCTCTATGTCCTGCATGTAAGCAGTCTGACAGTGATAAATGAATGTAACTGATGATGACATCTATGAATACACAGTCTTCAGTTTAACGGCACCAATTTATAAATGTATTCACCTTCTACTGCTTTTCCCCATAAAAACGTCATCATAGTTTTATAACACAGTGCTTTCACAGTCACAGTCACTAATTTGACCAATGAGTTTAAATGAGTTTAGATTTTGTTGCAAGCTACAGTCCTTCCTCTGTCTCGTCACAAACTCAGACTCATTTTTACTCAATTTGCTCCCAAAAATAGAAAACTCTGAAACTGGTGTTTTTGCCCATATCATTGTTGCAATATTTTGTTTATTGCCACTTTCACCAAGCCCTAAAAACCCTTCTTGAGTTTTTTATTGGTCAGAGACTGGACTTCAGTTTCCTGGCTTCTCTCTCTATTCCATACATCATTTACATTTTTCCAAGTAATGGACAACAACCTGTCACAGTTTAAAAGACAAGACACTAAATATTTGAATGAGCAGTGTTGTTTTTGCAGCGATAATTCTGTTCCTTTACTCACTGTGGCGTAGTGTTTATCATCACAGTTGTCATACATTTTTTTGACACACGGACTTTCTGGATTCCTCTCGATGTCGACGGAGTAGATGATTACAGAAATAACTGACAGCACAGTGGAGACGAGGCTCATGATCAGACAGGTGTACAGCTACAGAGAAAAAACAAGAACATTCAATTTAGGGACAGTTCAGAGCAGGTCAGCAGGTTTTAGATGGATATGAACTGGTTTTAGATACATTTGCATAGGCTTTAGGTGGATTTTAGTTGGAGTTTAATGATCTTTAGATTGACTTTAACAGGTTTATTTAGATTTGAATAGACTTTACCTGGATTGGAACAGGTTTTAGATGGATTCAATCAGGTTTTAGGTGTTTGTCGACAGATTTTAGTTGAATTTTTAGTTGAAACTTGTTTTATCAGATTTGACCTGCATTAGAACAGGTTTTAGTGTTTAGTTTAGTTTTGTGAACTGGTTTTAATTGAATTTAAAAAAAGTTTTAAAGTAAATTTGAACTGGTTTTAGAAGTATCTAATCAATAATTAAATGGATTTATGGATGATTTAGATTGATTTAACCAGCTTTAACTGCACCTAAGCAGGTTTTAGATTTATTTAAACGGGTTTTGAGTTTGTATTTTAACATATTTTTGTAGCTGTTAACAGATTTAAGGACCTATCCATGTTTGAGATAGATTCAATCTATTTAATATAGATTTGCAGATGCTTTAGTTGGATTTGAAGAGGTTTTATAACAATCCCCTCCAAATTTAAATGGATAGTCGGAAAATGTACATGGATTTAACCAGCTTTTAACTGGACTTGAGCTGATTTTAGTTGGATTTGAACAGGTTTTAGATAGACTTTTATGTTTTAGTTAGATGGGCATTTAGATTGATTTGAGTTTAGTTGGCTTTAATCATGTTTAATTCAGAATCAAACAGGTTTTAGATGGATTTTAATGATTTTTGGATGAATTTGGAGATTTTGAATTGAAATTGATCACAGTTCAGTTGGAGAGATGGACTTGCTCTGGTTTTTTAAGTGGATTTATTATAGTATTGTGCCTGAACCCAACAGGAAAAACAAAAGTGGTTCTTGTTGAATAACTGTACTTCAGGAGAAATAGAGCAGCTGGAGCTTTTCTTCAGGTTGGAAAGGGACTAAACTATTAAATACAACATTCCTCTACAGTGTTTATGTTGGCCGTCTGATTTTGTAAGAGCTTCTACTCGAATAAATAGCAGGCATTTGGTGATGGTCTTGTTCCTTTTACTAGTCACTGTTTACCTCCAGACACTAAAACACGTTTTCTATTTATCTTGGCTTTGTTTGGTTCATTTAGTTTTACATGGATTTAATCAGGTTTTAGGTCAATTTCAAGAGGTTTTAAATGGATTTAATCAAGTTTTAGAAGGATTTAATCAGGTTTAATTTGGATTCGAACAGGTTTTAGATGGGTTTGAAAAGGTTTTAGAAATATTTAAAAAGGTTTTAGTTGGATTTGAACAGGTTTTAAATTGATTTGAAGTTTTACATGGTTTTAAATATGTTTTAGAAGGATATGAACAGGTTTTAGATGTATTTCAATAGGTTTTAAATTGATATGAACAGGTTTTGAATGGATTTAATTGAGTTTAAGATTGATTTAATCAGGTTTTAGATTAATTTGAACAGGTTTTTAGTTGGATTTGAACTCATTTTGGATGGATCTGAATAGGTTTTAGATGGATTTTAACAGGTTTAGATGGATTTGAATAGGTTTTAGATGGCTTTAATCAGGTTTTTGATGGACTCAAATAGGTTTTATTTAGATACAAACAGAAATTAATCAGATTCAGATAGAGACAGTCTAGTGCATGTGTGAAACACACGTTTTTCATTGTGCAGTTTTTGTCCAATACGATGGCAATGGATCCTGCGAGGATGAACTATAAGGAGAAAAAACAAAAGAGCATTATGTGAGAAAAATGGAGGCATCAGTCTCATAATATGTATATATCCCATGTTTACCAATACAATTATTTATCAGCTGTTTTCTTTGGGCCAACAGAGACTCACCGTGAGGCCGCTCCACCAGGGGACGCCGAGCCAGATCACCTCAGTGTAGTCGGTGAGATGAAGAGGAATGGAGTAGGCCATTATCATCAAACCCAGCATCAGCTGACTCACCTGACACAGACACATAAAGAGTTTGTTTTGTCAGGACATACTTTTGTAGATGTGCCAGTGTTTTTCCTTTTAAATAATGGTGCAATAATTACTGCAATACTGACCAAAGTTGACCCAAATGAGTCACTTACTTCTCCTTTATAGTCTGTTCACTAGTGCTAAATGTCCAGTTCAGTAAATTTGGGTTTACTTCCTCATGCATGACAGAGGTACGCTAGGCTAACGTTCCTGTAAGGGTTAACTATCGAAGTGTCATAGTATTCAGACTTATGGGAATGAAACAGTTAAAACTACACTGTAAACTGGGTGGATACACACATATAATAAATGAGTGATTGAGAGTTTTAGTATAGTTTTTTTAATAAACAGTTTACAATAGTATAGAAACGTCACATATAATGTAATAATTATGGATGTAACATCAAAACCTCTGCTCTCCGTTCCTAAAGATACACGAGATTCTGGCTGGGGCACTTAGACCGGCACAACAATGGTCACTCTATTTGCATTCATTTTACTTTTCAATGCACCCTCAGGAGCGGGCCTAGTTTTGATACCAGTTTTACAACCACTTTTTTAAGTCTCAATCTTGTCTTGGTCTCAACCATAGAGGCCTTGGGATATCAAATTAAGATTTAACAAGACAGTTGCTTTTTACTTTATCTTCCTTTTCATAAAGACTCCTCAAACTCTGCCTCCTTCACTAATCCTAACCCCTCCATGACCCCTCCATGACCCCTCCATGATCTTGACTGTTCATTCACTGGTCTTTCAGTTGTCTTGGAGGAAGTCTAGATTTGTCTTGTTTTTGTCTCCTCAATTCCTCACTTTTTGATTTAACCAGAAGTTACTCTCTGATCATATGGCATTTCCTTTCCCTGTCTCCTCTGTGGAAACAACTAAGGCACAAAGAGACAATCACAAGTGATGGAAACAAGGGTGCAAATAAGAGCTTTGAGATGTGCCCCTGGTCTTGGTCATGGGAGGTCTTGACTACAGTTTCACAATCGAAGACTCACCCCGAGACATTTGGGCTCTCCTCTCTGGACGGCAGCGCGTAGAGCCTGTTGTCTGTCGATCAGCTTGGCTACATTTGTGTCCTGAAGCACCTGCACTGTCAGATCTCTGGTTACCGCCACCGCCATCACCTGCAGACACACATTTAATCTATTAAATTATATACTATTCACTACAGCAGCGTTTTCCAACCACTGGTGTATTGCAGTAAATTTCGAGTCTCTATCAAATTTCAAATTCTATCATTTTGAAAATCTGTAAGCATGTTTGAGAGCACAAGTGCATTTAAAAGTCACTTCCTGTCTGTGAACACCTACGGCAGCCCTGCAGGGACACGCTACACTCCATTTAGTAAGTGTGATTTAAAAGGAAAAAGAAAGGCACTTCTTCTTCAATGCTCCATTTTCCTCTACTTTACCTGGTCTCTGTAAAGCTGTTGTTAACAAAATCTAACGCAATGCTCCAAAAAAGATGGCTTCAACATCGTAACACTAAATGCAAAATATAAATTATACTAAAAATAACATTGTGATGAGCATTATAAGCATGATAAGCATTATTCATGAAAACAATTAAGTCACACTGCCATAAGTTTTCCAATACAGAAACTCAGCGTTGACTCCAAAATAATGTTCCCTATGTGTAAAAAATATATGGGAAATATTCAAAGATATCAGGTTATTAAAACATATTCAACTACACATAAAAATAGTACTGATGAATGCTTGCCTATTATACAGTGTTACAGCTCATATTACCAACATGAAACTCTCTGACAGGTTTTGTTCGTTTAAAGCATGTTACAAACTATCTCAGTCGACAAAAGTGCATTTGAAAATGCAAAAAAAGGCAAAACGCATCCAATTTCACTCAGACAATTAGTAGGACGCGCCGTTTACGCAATGCACCTTCAGATCTATTCACTTAACTTCAACGTTATTTCAGTTCTCAAACAAACTGGGCATTATAAGTGTTACACATGACAACAAACCAATGAAACGTCACTTTTTTGTCGCCTGATTGTACAGACATGCAACAACCCTCATCTAGATTTTATTAAACATCCCAAATTTGTCTCCAACTCCAGCTCATATCTCTAATCTAAACACAACGGCTGCACAACCCGCCTCTATCTCACACAGACGTACAGTACCTTTTTCTTCTTCTTCGATAAAACCTAGATGTTTCTCTTTCTATAATCAAAAAACTCGCAGTAGGACAGTTGTTTTTGACGCGTCTCTGTCGTTGTCAGGCGTGTGAGTAGGACGGAGGCAAAAAAAAAAGGGAGAGAGAGAGATGCGCAGAGGGTCACAAACAACGGGACCCCTCTTGTTCTTCTTTGGCTCCGTGGATCAATCAGGCTCCTCCTTCATTTCCTCTTGTGTTTTCTCCTTTCGCGTATTCCCTTGCAGCAAACCGTGTGTTGTTGGGAATATCCACCATTAACACTTTTTTGAACGGGGACGGGACGCGCCATAGACAGGACCAAGCGTGACTCCGTTTGAAAAACTGATTAAAGGTAAGTTGAGTCAAACTTTGTGAGATTAGAACTCATCCGAACGATGCTGCACTTGAGCAGTTATATTCTGATATAACAATTGGCTTTGTGCCGTAATTTGTGAGAACTACTGCAATGACATGAGCTGAGGAAACATTTCTCTTTTGCATTCAGTTGTAATCTGGTATTGTGTAGTGTTTGACCAATGTGGAAGTATTATTCTTGCATACTAACTGCATTATCAATGTTATCCCATTATCATTTAAATGTGATTTTTTTTTTTTTTTAACGGTGGTCAAAAGGCAAACATAAATACCTGTAAAAGCTGACTTTGAATTTGAACTGTGATAATTACAGTGAATTACTTTGCATCAAAACCTGGTCAGAACATTATTTTGACGGAAAGATAATGCAGACAGTGCATAATATGACCATTAAAATGCAAACGTTTGGTAAAATAAATTACGGTAATATCATATACTGAAATTTACTGTAATTACTCTATCAATAATGTAATTATTAAATTGTCACTGTATATTTGCATGTGTGTGTGTGTGTGTGTGTGTGTGTGTGTGTGTGTGTGTGTGGGTGGGTGGGTGTGCGTGCGTGCGTGTGTGTGGAGGATGACAGAAGTGGCTCAGAACACCCATGTGATGCTGTCTGTCAAATACATAGAAATGCTATATACATAATGATTTCAATCACTATAAATCACTGGTTTTGTCATTGTATTCATGTAACCAGTCGCTTTTTTCATGTGTATAAATACACAAAATCATTTATTTGGTTTAGTTAAAGCAACCCTGTATAACTTTTGTGCCTCCTGTGTGTTGGGTTAAGTCCTCCAGCTCTGCCTTATTTCCTTTTTGTTTGTCCCAAAAATGTCCTATAAATATTGTCTTGTCCTCTTTCCTCTTCTGTTTGGATATGTTCCACTGGGAAGAGCTCAGTTTGTAATCCACTGTCATCCTTTTGTTTCTTATGTCCATATGTACATTTATATTTTCTGTGTATACATGATACCTTGCCTCAGGCCCAAAGCTGTTGGGATACGCTCCAGTCTCCTGCGACCCTAATGCATTTATACTTGTTTTGTTATAACACAATATCTGACGGTGCTATTAGCTTTGTTTTGTTCCAACAGCAACGTATGCTAACACACTAACATCATTTATCGTTTTGTACAGATTGAGCTGGAGATCCTGTGGCACATGCTACAAGCTAAATAATAGACAGGAACAACATCACAGAGCCTAAAACGCCAATACCTGATTTTCTGTCTGACTTCTTTGCTGTCCCGGTCTAAACCCCACCACTCACCCCCAACAGCAGCCTTGTGCAAAATCAGTGCCAACATTCATCCGCCTTCGCCTTTGCTTTCCTTTTCTCCATTTATAATTTTTCTTTTCTGTTTTTCACTGTAAAAAGACGTATCCAGCACAGACTATACACTCGCTCAGTTTTATCAGCAGCCATTACTTCCTTGTTGTTGTCAGTGTCGACCAATGAGGGTTCTCCCTTTTCTAAGCGACTATGTTATTGGCTAAGGACCCTGTATAGAGACTGAACGTCCTCATCTATTAAAATCCTAGCGAATAAATCCAAGAGAACATCTGAATATAAGGATCTTTTGATTTGTGACCCAAAACAAACCCAGCCTAATTTAGTCATTTACAAGCTTGGATGTGAGTCAATATAAAGCTGTAAAAAAACAAAAAAAGGAGTGACCGTATTTTGTCCTCTCCCACTATTTGTCGAGTCCAAACTGGGTAAGAATGTGTACTATTTCTCTAGCAAAAGGACAAAATGTTCCTCTCTTTTGGGTCTGGGCCGTGCTCATTTCATCATCGTCTAGCCTCCTTTAGTCAGTCCTCGCTCTGCTGCCTGTCCTTTCCTCCTACTCTCACACCAACATCTGCTTCTCATCCAGCAGCATTCCTGTCGTCCCTGAGAGGGTTCAGACATGTGGTTTTAATGAACTAACACACTCACACGCTCACTCAGGTTTCCCCTTTTTCCTCTCTTTTTCTTCTCGTTTGTTTGCTATTTCTCAATAACCCCCTGTGTCTCGGGCCAAAGAGTGACAGACAGACACACACTTCCTCACCAGTACAGTAGTACTCGGGACTGGATTTGGTCTTCAGGCCTGTCTTGAGGCCAGATTTAAAGATCTTGACTTGCAATTGAACACTTTTTACTCTTTATCCTAATGTTAATCCTGTCTTTGTAATAGGACTTTTTTCTTGACTTATTTGTCCAATAAATGAAACAGAGTACTTTTAGTCTTTTCACCGAGTACTTTTTCACTTTTACTCATTGAACTGACACCTTTGCCACCCAGGACTTACATAATTACTGTGTTTAGTTGATGACTTATCTTTTAAAGCAACCTAGCCCATTTCCAGTTTGATTTTTGTATCCTTCTAGAGCCTCTAAGCTCCATCAAAATCTTTGTGAGATTGTAGATTGTAAAACTTGACTTTTTGGAGTACAAACATCTTAGTGAACTCTAGTCTTGATATTGTCTTGATATTGGTCAGTGTGTTCTTGAGTTGCTCTTTAACCTTGCTGCAGTGACTTTCAATGGTTTGGCCTTGTGTTGTTCTCATTGCAGAAGAATAATCATAAAAAGGAACACTTTTTTGTACAAATAAGAATGTTTTTGGCATGGCAGAAAAGTTAAATGTGAAATTTTTATTCCCATCACAGGTCATGTGACCTCACTCAGGCCCTGTTATCCAAAAAAGGGATAGGAATGACATTTGTTCACATTTTTGAAAAAGTTGTCCTCTTTTTCTTTTAAATTCAACATAAAATGTGAAATTCCTGATTGTATAGGAAATGTGGGCTGAAATAGCAACTGAAAGGAATACCTTTGGATTTTTCAACCTTGACCCGGCAATTTCTTAGTGTTCAGTTGACTGATGAACCCCAGGGACAGGTGTATGCAAAAGTACATTAAATACTTTTATATTTTAGAAATAAACAGTATTTCATTAGAACAAATAGGGGCAATCAAGGCCAAAATGGCTCTCATTAAGTATAATGACTAATGTACCATTATTTTTATACTTTTTTTTTTTTTTGACCTTTTAGAAATTCAAATATCAAAGATGGGAAGTGTGGTTTGGTTTTCTTGAGCAAGATTTCTCATGTAATGCGTGTTTTGTGTGTGTGGATGGGGATGTGTAAGGAAATCAAGGTATTTTGCAATGATTGCCAAATACTGCAGACCTATGCTCTTTCAGTTCATGTTTTTGGACAATCACTCACAACATGCCACTTTTATTGCAAATACAGCAAAAGTTGTAGACAGTTGTAGACAGTTGTAGACTGTAGAAAAAGTTTCCTCGTCGGTTCCAGGAAGCACTGATGAAATTCAATGCAATCTGCTTTGTCAGCTTAGATTAAAACTCCAGCTGTTGTATTTAACCTAAGTTTATTTACATTTCCAGCACAATGTCTTCTGAAGAGTCATCACCACCTGTCCAGTCCATCACACAAAGGCTTGCCTCCTGGTTTGACCTCGAAAGTGCAGCGGTGAGTTGATTGGAGCATTAAGTTTGAGTTAATACATTGTTACAGAGCACTTGGTTTAAGTTTAAAGGTGCAGTGTTTGGTTTGCAGATTGTTTGTCTATGCCTCACACATAAGACGTAGAAACAAGATACGTATACTAACATAAGATATATGTGTTGTAGAGTCTAACTGCTTTAAAAAATATCTCAGTTGTTCGGAAATGTCTGCTCTGGGCCCAGTTTATCTGTTCTTTTCTCACATTGTCTCAGTACAGAAAATAATAATACTAATGCCTCCTTCCTCTGGGGTTCTCTATGGGACAATAAATGTCTACTTTTCTAGAACCTCAAATGCAAAACAACATAATTTTACACAGTGCAGCTTTAAAGTCTAATCTCTGTCTTTGCAGGTGGTCACTATCCTCTTTGGGCTTTTCCAGGTGATGCTGGCCGTCCCACTCGCCTACTCCGGCACTGTCAATATGCCAAAGTTATTCGTACTGCCTCTCGTCATAGGAGTTCTTGTATGTACCACATCCTTTTTTCATGAGTTGGACTTTATCTTTATTTCTTTGCTCAGCATAAAATTGTATCTTCTGTAACACGTAAACGAAAGTGTGAGTCCATATATTTGAATAATGTACAGTTTCTCTAAGAAGTGCATTTGACATATCTTTCAGCATTAACTAAAGGAGTAATGGAGAATTACATCCAATAAAACCTGCTTCACCCATGTTACTGACCATAACAACAACATCTGTGTAAATAAAGAGCTATTTAATGATTAGTCCATCAAAAGTGTATCATTGTCTTCTCCTGATGTTGGAGCCTAGAAGCAGACCTAAGCGTCAACGTCTGCCCGACGCCTTTTTAATGAACGGCATTGGGGCGATATTGCATCATTACTCCCTTTAGTGGTGACAAAGAGGAATGACATTTGAAGAGCTTGCACATATAAACACACTGAAAAAAACAATGACAATGCTACAGTTACTGAACCACTAAGTAATAATGGTTTTGCATCCATGAAAGCTCCAACTGCACATCTACACACGCCCTGGCTTGTACCACCAACATTTAAGGCTTAAAAGTCGATTTGCAATGCTGAATGATAACACAATGAGGGAAGTAACGTGATTGCCATGTATCATAATAGAACTGAAGTTGAGTTATACATGACCATACACTCCAGTGGTTCTCAACTGGTCTCATCTTGGGACCCACATTTTTTTTTTTGACTGAACGTTGTGCTGCGACCCACTAAACAAAGTTCAAATAGAAACTTCAATTTCATCCCAACATGTATAGCTTGTTTTATCACATTTCAGTCGTCACACATTATTTAACATATTTATGCTTAACCATTTTATCGACAACTTAACCTGTCCCCTATTAATTCCCTGCTGTTAGCAGCAGTCAGTGTTTGGAATGCATGTGTGTGTGCAAGTATATTGCTAGACATTAAAGCCACCCTGCATAACTTTTTTGCCAGTAGCACCATGTAACTTTTAGCCCCAAAATATATATTCTCATAATGGTTTAACGGTTCTTGGACATGAAATCGGTAGAATCATGCCTATCTCACTGACACGGTACTGTAAGCTGGACAGAAACCAATATAAATTATGCATTATTCCTGTCACAGACTTCATGAGTAACATATTCTTTACAGCTCAAATAAAAAGGGGGGCAGAAATGGCCAACACCCCCAGCAGAGTTGTATTTGTACAAAATACACTAAAATGACCCTATCATTTCAGAAAACATGTTGGGTTTTTTCCAAACTTGCCGGTTTGGATAGCTTTCTTTTAAAAAAAAAATGGCATCCCTCCACTCCGGGTGGCTTTAACAGTTTGTTTTGTTTTTTTTCACTCACATTCCACCACCCACTAAGAACCTGCCTGCAACCTACTTTTGAGTCCTGACCCACCAGTTGAGAACACCTGATACAGTATAAGATATAATATATAGTAGACCTGTTTCTGATAGCTGCTCTATGATCTGGAGCACGTCTGGTTTTGTGAATGAAGCTTAAAAAAGTGAGAACTGATGTAATGTGGACTCAGGCAGACACATGTAAATACCAGGTCTGAACAGAACAGGTATAGCTGGTCCAGAGAGAAAGAGACCTAGTGTCTATGAGAGAGGGGTTTTTCTGGTTCTAATGTCAGGAAAGAATCAAACTGCTACAGCAAAAGTTATATATACTAACGACGTTTTGGCAAAAGAAAAATAAAATAGCATATTTATGGATAAGTGAATCTACTGTAAAGCCTGAATTATGTCTATTTCAGGTTGTTACAGCAGGATCATTAGCGATGGCCAATGAAAGAAACCCCAGCAGATATTTGGTAAATCCATCACTCTATCAATTTAACCTGTTTACATTTCCTGCTAGAAAAAAAACTATAGTATTTAAATAATCTGTGATACATGTCCAAGTGTTTTAATCAGTGGTAACAGTGGTCTTTTCTCCTCTCTCATCTCCTCAGCTTCAGGGATGTGCTTATAGTAACGCCATCAGCCTGTTGGGGGCACTAATAGCTTTCTGTTTATACTGCATCAACCTCAACGACATACCAACTCAGGACTTTTGTGAAGAACAGTTTTCAAAACCGGAGTGCGCTCAGCAATACATAATGGTAAGTCAAAAGATATTAGCTCATTTTATTGTATTGAGTTGTATTTAAATGCTGGGTTTCTCTGGCTTTGTGCCGTGTTGTCCTTCTCAGAGCTATACCATGACTGTACTCCTGCTGCTGCTGGTCTACGACACTGGGGCGATTGTCCTGAACTGCACGCTGTCCGCTGTGTCTGTCAGAGAACTTAAAAGACACTAGTATCACAACATTCATGTCCCTCAAGCCAATGTGGGCAGAGTAAACAAAATCTCATTTTAAAGTGCTGTGAAATGACTCCAGTTAAAGCATAGTAGTGATTTAAATTGTAACTGGATGGAGTTTTAACAGAAAAGAATACTCTATTTATTAACTGCACAAATAAATGGAGCATAATAGCCAGACTGGTTTGTATAAGCCTAAAGAAGTCTTTTTTGTCTTGTTTTTTTAAAGTGATATTCGGAGATTTTTGAAGAAGGGTTTGTGAGGTAACAGCATCCAAACAGGTCAATCAGCGAATTGGTGGAGGATTCATGGTTTAAGTCTGGTAGGAGGATGATAACTGTTGTGAAATGCACTGTAGGAATGAAACAGTAGTAGTAATGATCCCTGGCCAGGCCCTTTCTGTGAGGAGTTGGCATGTTCTCAGTGTGTGGCCTTAGGTTTTCTTTAAGGCACCTGCAAAAGAGATTTGTGATATCAGTGGGACTTTACTTGTTAAATAAAGTTCAAATAATAAAAGTAAAAACAATGTGAAATAACGAAACAACATATTTAGCGTACTTCCAAAAAAAAATTGTTCTTTTGAAAATGCCCTTTTTTCCCTTTTTCCTGGTCCACACAGTCACTTGTGGCTGAAAACATTGTTATTCTGTGTATTTTGGCACCCTGTTTGCACAAATGCTGTTTTAAGTCACACAAAATGCATTCACCTTAAAACGCTTGTCAGGCAGAAGTCTTTTAGCAACTCTGATATGATGTAATCTCACCACAATTGCGTATAAATAGAAAGCTAAAACTGAGTTTTTCCTAAAGATAAAACTGAGTTTTTCCTAACTTTGCACATGCTCATTGTTGTTTTGTGTAATAAGCAGACACATACAGTATATTAATGACAAGCAATAATGGCAGAACTCAGAACTGGGTTAACTTGGGGTTGTAGGATGATAATATACAGACATACACTGCTTTGTTTAGTCTGGCAACATCTCAGGCTGCATTCACTCACAGAATAAATCTACAGGCATTTTATTCATACCACATATATCCGTACTTCAAAATCCCAGAATATCACTTAAGTGTGAACTATGTCTATACACTAAACCAAGTCAATAGTAGGACAAAAGCACTGATTTACTGTCCCAGCTTTATGAGTGATAACATAAGGTTTTATTATATTTAGTTTTAAGTGGACACATGGACCTGATATTATACTATTGTTATACTATGGTATCCTGGTGGTTTTGTGGTGTATTGCTGTTACATTAAGCACTGGTTTCCAGTTTATTACACATTTGCAAATAGCCCCACAATCCACACAGATGGTCATTGTGTTGAAGGTAAAGAAATCTCACATACAGAGGCTTATATATTCTAAATTTAATAACTCTGGTGTCAGTCTAATCAGCAATAACAGCTATACTTCATGTTGTTTACTCAAAGACCACCTGTTATAACCAATTTCCATTAAGTTTTATGAAGCTTGTGGAAATTACATTTATATTCATTTGGTCAAAGAAGAGGTACATCCCTGTTGTGTGTAAAATATCAAATTTATCATCAGATTCATGTTGTAAATACACTTGTATATATTAAAGCACATGAGTATAATAATAGGTGTACTAAATCAGATATTAGTGGCGGAAATTACAATTACACTAACTGCACTGTAATGGTTTATAAAGGCAGCTTGTTGTATTGTGAGTGTTAATACTGTGGACTTTTTTGTTTAGAACAAATGCCTTTAACACACAATAAATAATGTCTGAAGTGTCCATGAGCTGAACCACATGCTTTCTTCTGTTTCATTGTATTAAACGGTTTAAAGATAATAAATGATGCGTTTCCGATTCTCATTTTTTCTCATTTGCTTTCATTATTACGAGGTTCATTACATATATTCATTATATATATATATATATATATATATATATATATATATATATATATATATATATATATATAGTTGTGGGGGTAAATATAAATGACATTACAAACTTTAATTCCAGACCTCACCACATACGGTAGCCCTGCAGGGACATGCTGTTGTCTACATTTAAACCCAATGGAAATGGGTCAGATGAGGAGTTGATCAACAAAACCAGAGTAGTTCTAAGCTGTAATACAAGAATGTGTGCTCAAAAAGAAACACAAATGCGTCTTTTATTTTTTTATTTTTTTTATTGGTGGAACAGAAACAGACGTAAGGGCTAAGTATGGCTCCTTCTAGTGGGTTATATGGGGCTTTACATGTTTATTTTTCCGACACAGATACATGCAAAGAGCTATTCTGACAAAGTTGTACAGTTTTTCAAACTGTACAGTCATTTTGTTTTACAACTGGGCCTGTTTGTTTACACCTATCTATGTCAGGTATCGTTGAAGGCCAATGTGTTCCACTTTCTTCAGCTGTATCCTACAAAACACACTTTTAAAGTACTACCCCAAACCCCAAGGAAGTCATTGACACCTATTTAACCACAGCTTACTTGCATCAGTGAGTGTGTACACCCTTCAACAACTTTTCTGCGTTTTAGGGAGAGTTTTTAGAAACTTAGATTTATAAGGGAAAAACACTGGTGAATGCTCTTTATAAATGGACAGTGTGTACTATATTTTGCCGTTGACAGAGCTAAGTGCTGGAAGCCTAGACGGAATATTACCGTCACATTGGGGTTTCCCTAATATCAGCTGAGCACCAGACTGTACCACTATTCTCCATTATATCAGCTGGGCATGGACCGTACCACTATTCTCCATTGTAGGAAACACGAGAAATACCCTGTCAAGTTGAGATGACACCTCGTAACGATACCATTGTGATTATACACACGTTTTTTATCAAATATTTGCTTCATAAGTTCTGCTGTGTTAAAATCTTCACTATTTACGATACGTACTTTTCCGGTAATACCCCCACACAACTTCAACGGTGGACTATTCCCAAAATGGCGGCGGTTTCTGTCACTATGGAGTGAAACTTTCCTATTTTTATCAAATAATTTGCCGTTTTTTTAACACTCTGCTGGCTGTAACCGCTCGTTTATTGAAGTAAGGATTTTTTGAGCTCGTCGACGTTCAACACCGCTCTTTAGGACCGAGCTGTGTCTTTCTTAGCCCCGGTTTTAGACACCTCTTCGCTGGGCTTCCCTCGAAGTTGACGGTGGCTAAGTGCCTGACATTGCGATCATACCGATTGTTGTTGTCGGGGATTTGCTCATTGCGGAGTCGTCAGGTGAGATTGGACCTAGACCAAGCATTAGCTGTTTTTGTCGTTGCGGAAATAGTGACGATTACCGCCCGGTTGCTTCCCGTTTTTCCAAATTCCGGCGGAGCAGGTCGAAGCTCCCGTGGACGTCACCTTTCAGTGGAAATAAATAGGTGGTGTTGGATGTCACCACCAGAAAGGATCAGCCCGAGTTTGGTTTGCTAGCATCGTGTGAGTACCACGTAATTTTAACTTACATCAACGTGACTAAGAATTGAAAAGACACTTTGTCCTGTTTTGTGGCCTAGTGTCATTTGTCTCACTTCATATAACGCACAGACGTATGTTTAATTTGTGTGAGTTAGCCTTTAGACAAGTGTATGCCATGTAAAAGCCCTTATCTTTGAATTTATTTAAAGGTGTTATATACTGAATTTTCATTAAATTTTGAATTAATCTTCACACCATAGTAATATCCCTGTTATTCACACATATGTCCCAATATAAACGTGAACGCATTTTTATACTAAGAACTCTTTATTTGACCAATTCCTGCTTTGATTACACCGGAATGACGTTTTTTTCCCTATATGACAAATAACTAAAGTTCATTCAAAGCCTAAGAAAACCTGGATAGACCACAGGGCTAGGTGTGCTTATGAACAGTCACCTGAAAACCCTACACATTATGGTTTTAATGTCATTATTTTAGCAAGCCAAGAGTCTTAAAAGTGAAGTGCAGAGCATCAGACTAGCTGTTTTCATATGCTTGTTAATGTTAAACAGCACATGTCAAAGCCTACAAATCATTAACTTCTGGAATTAGGCCTGTGACAGTTGTTTCCAAATAATCTAAGTGTTATTTCCTGGTTTCTCTTTGACGGACAGCCATCCTGGCAAATCAAATGGAGAAGCTCCAGGATCTGAGCCAATCAGAGCTCCAGGAGCTGCTGGATAACCCCGAGAGAGTAGACGCAATGGCTCTGGAGTCTGACGAGGTAAAAATATTATATTATAGATTGACAATTACATTAGCGCAAAGATCCAGAGTCACACTGTGGGTTTGGTAAGGTTTTCAGGAGTCAGTGTAAGTATTATGTTATGCCATTGTTGTAAAGGGTGAAGACTGTACAGTTAGTAAAGTATGACTGGTATTAGTAAAATGTTAAAAAATGCTGTTGGGTTAGGTAAATTAGGAATTAATTGTTGTCAAAACCTCCAGGGCACTGCAAAATATTCAACAGAGAGCATGAAGGGTATTGTCTGTCTTTACCTTCTCATTCAGTTTCTATTTTACTGAAGCAGACAACATCTTTCATTTTTTTAATAAGCCTAAAGAAATTCACCTTGTTTCCAAAGAGCCCTTGTTACCCTCTCAGTTGTTTTGTTCAAATTGGGGAGAGAATTGAAAGGTACTTCAGAGCAATAATAACTGGACACTCTTTTTATATTCTGTCCACAGGTACAGTTTTGTTTTACAGGCATGACCACATATCTTTGTCTTATCGTAAACAATATTATGGAAGTAAAATACTATGTTAGGGAAAAGAAAACACTTCAGAGAGAGCGGTTCTTTCATCTAAATTGCTTTAGTAAGCAGTTATACATTTAATAACTGTACTGTCATGTGTCACAGACATAAACATTGCTCAGCTGTGGCATCCGTTCCCTAAACTATAACACTAGTTAGCAATAACAATTAACAGTGAGATGAGAACCCATTTGAGCATCAAGATCTTCATTTTCACTGGAGCAGTTACAGCACTTGTCAGGTCAGTAAGGTCAGTTTCCATGGGCAAAAAGGGATACAAAGCATCCCATAAAAGCATGCTTTGGTAACCCTTTGACCTTTGGTTCTATCAGAATGTTCCCAGATGCTGCAGTTTGGTGATTGGTTAATACAGAATCTTTACTTGATAATAAAAAAAAATTGTCTTAGTCATCCAGGTAGTTTATCTCTAAGGGGTTAAAACAGGTTGGACATAGTTTAGAAACAGAAGACGTTTACCAATTCCTCATCCAAGGGACTTTGCCAGTTTAACCCAATGAGAGGTCAGGACTAGTATCACTCAGGGTCATGTAGGAGTGGGACTCGAGAACCGGTTCTAAGTTTTACAATCCATCAGAATTGTATGATCTCGACTTTAATGATTCCCCTTATCAATGCTCCATGTCCCAGCCGTATACACAGTCCGAGAACACACAGCTGTCCCTTTCGTCCTTTATTGGCCAACGTAGCACAGCATCCTACATCATGACGTCAATGTGATTTGAGCATAGGAGGGAATCATGGAGAGGAAGAAACAATCTAAACCTTGGCTTTATTTTGACTAAACAAGACGAAACTGATGCAGTTTGCAATAACTGCACGTCTGTTATTTGTGAAAGGTGCAAATACACTCAACATAATTAAACATCGACCCGTGGGACAAAATTACTGAAATGCAGTGGGGGGTTTTTATCTGCTGTGTACAGCTGCCCAAGTAGCAGCACCGTACATTACATTACTGAACAGAGTAATGTAATGTTAGATATCACTGCTGTCTTAAAAATAACAAAACAAAAACACTGTTTTATGTATAAATATTCTCGCAATATAAATTTTAGATGATGACAGACACAGGCAGGATGAAAGCATTAGAATTGTTCATGTTTTCTCTCACATTTGGTTCAAATTATTTAATCGCAAACCAGATTTATGATGCTTCCATCCCTGTGTTTTAAATAGAGAATAGTTTAATTCTATTTTAGGAATAAGATTTAGTAACGTGTATGCTTGTGTTTACAGAAGATTTTTATTATATTTTCTAAATCGTATTTATTATTCAGTTTTCCTTCCTCATTATATATGATTTGCTATTATATTAAAAGTGTTAAAACAAATAAAACCACTTGTTTGTTGCCTTTGTTGCCAAAAAACACATATGATTACTTTTTTTCTACAAAGAGCTTTCAGGAATCAATAAGAGAATCTGTAAAGAATTGGATTGATAAGCAGAATCGTCAGTGGCATTGAAATTGAAAAAACCTTATCAATTCCCATCCCTTGTCATTAGCAGGTTGTATTAGTGTGAGTTGTTACCTGTAAACCATTAGCACAACTTACCCTCTCTGTATTGTTTTGGGCTTTAACACACAGTTGTAAATAGATGGCAGATTGTGTCTCAGTCCACCTTCTCTGTTTAGAGAGGGCTGTTTTAACTTTCACTTTCATTTTACTATGGTACAGTGCTGACATCAGTTCTGATTGGTTTTTGCTTCAGTTTAGCTCTGAATCATTGACATGAACAATTTGAATCAGATCAGGGGGCTATTGTCATTTTGAGGCCAATGTGAACATAGCCAGACAAGTACTCTTTTGTTTCCTGGATCATTTAGCCCTGATTTGTTCAACCCAATTCTGAAAGACACCTCAGCCTTTGTACTGAACCAGATTAAAAAGACACAACTGTTTCTTTAATTAGTAGGTTGTCTTCACATGTGACTCTCCAAACCCACAACAGTAACGACAAGAAGTGTAATTATGTATCATTGTGTACAATAGATTGTAAGGTGTTTATGTACGACTGCCAGCTTCATAAAAAAGTGAGTGGAAAAATAGCTTGTTGCGGCTTCGGAAACAAACTAATAATAGTTCAGGTTAACATACATACAGAAGGCTATCTGGCTAAAGTTAATGTACAGCACTGACTTCTTAAGTGATGAATGATTAAAAATACTGTATATAATGGTTTGTGTTTATTTTCAGATCCAGAACATACAGTTGGAGAGAGAGATGGCATTGGCAGCAAACAGAAGCCTGGCTGAACAGAACCTGGACAGAAAGCCTTATCTGGAGTCACAGAAGGAGGCCCTGGTCGAGAGATATCTACAGCTGGAGTCCGTCAGAGAAAAATACAAAGAGCATTGTGCCCAGAGAGGTAGGAACCGGAAAGAACTGAGCTGGATGGATGAGGAGAAGGAGAGAAATGCAGCATTCAGGTGCTGTTCAGACTGTTCCAGTTAGAATTGAAATTGTTTTTCCAACTTTGGTGTGTGTTTTCAGTTTGTGAAGTGGGCTTGATAATGTTGCTGTTGTCACTCTGTCAGTATTAGTCATGTATCTATATATTAGCATTTATCACGCCCATATCAAGTCAGGTTAGGCTAAAATTTTTAATCTTTTACAATCAATTATAAATAGACACTCATTAAATTTTGCGCTATTATAAGTGCTGTACACTGGTAAAACACATCTGTGAAATGGTGAGTATAAAATATTTTTAACAATTTTTAACCTTCTTTTTCTTAAAGTCTACCGTAGTATATTTCAACACGTCTTTACACTTAAGGTCCGCTTTTTTAGAAAACGATTTGGTCAGCTTAGTGTTCAAAGTAGCATTTTTTTTTAAGTACAAACGGCTGCGTTTTTCTACAGAGTCACAGTAGATGGCGCTGTCAGAGGAGAGTGTGTGGATAAGAGCTCAATGTGAAGGACCAACGTTAACTTCACTGAATTAAAACACTGATTAGACATTGCTCATTCTGCTCATAGGAAGCAATCAAGACACATGTTTAGTCTTTTGTTTTAATCGCACTCTTCTTGTCTTTCTTCTATGTCTGTGAGCTATTTATATTTCCATTGAACCGTATCAGAGTTCACTTGAAAGCAGAACAATAGACTAGCCAAAAATCATCCAAACTAAAGTATATAAGGCAGTCTAAGTGAAAAAATATTGCCCTGATAAAGACGCTATAGTCATCACATTGATAAATTCATGTCTCACATGAGTCACTAACTCCACAGAGTGCCTCGGATACATTCTTTCACTTAGACTGCCTTATGTGTTCAACTTTACTTGATGTTTGTCTGGTCTGTTGTTCTGCTTTCCATATTTTTTATGTGGCCACATCCTTGAAGAGCACCTTTTTTTTTTGATATTTTTGGACTCCACGACCCATTGAAGCACATCGTCTTTTTCCTTTTGACTTTGTTTTAACTGCACCAAATGCCATATGTGAACACACCCTTTATGTATATATGAATGACAAATAGGTTCTATCTAGCACATCTGGCCGGTATTAAACCTTATAGAGCTGCACAATATATTCTCATTTGCACAATATCAGCAATTGCCAACTCTGCTTCAATCACTGTTTCCCAATTAAGGGAGCCCATATTTCCACAGACTAAAGTAATCTTGAACCAATTTCCTGGTCTGTTTTACAGTTATTTTAGTTATTTTTAGATATAGGGTTGGTCTTTTTTAGTATGTTGGTCATTTTGGCCTAGTTTTTTTTTCCTTTCCAGTGCTATTTTTAAATTCTTTTAACGCGATATTGGATTTTTTTTGTCATAGCTTCTGACGTGCTCCTGACGATTACCAATTTTAAAAAAAATCTCAACATTTCTTTGTCACAATTCAATTTTTCTTTCTCTTTCTGTATATAGCCTAATACCTATCCATATGAATGCATAGTATTAGCTTTAATTCCTTGTTTATGGCTTGGCTAAATAAGATGCTTCACTGACATCCGTGTCTAAAGGAACATTTAAATATAACAGGTCATAATGTGTTATCATTATCTAGTCTACATCTCCTTATGTCTTATCTTTATGTCCTCATGTATCTGAGCATGGATTTGGGAGATTATGATAATGTCAGCCCATGTTGTTGTTCCCACTTGAGCAGGTGTTCAAATGGCTTTTCCGACTCAAAATGGTTTGTCCAATGTGTCCGACGCCATGTGAACGCAGTAAAATCTCACTGACTCATGAGCAGTGTCATACTGTTGAGCAGCTGGTGCAGAATGTCACAGCAATGGGTTTGTCCAGAGTCTAAGGAGATATAGAAAAGAGCATTGTGTGTTTTTGTTTTCTCATAAGCTCACTTACAGTTTACTAAATTCATTACACACATATCTTGACAGTATTATGTTGGTCTCATTAGTTATCAGCTATCAGCATTAGTTAGCCTCAGATGGCCAAAATCATGTATAATGTAGAAAGGCTGCACACAGAGATTGGTTTACAGTCCCATCACAGTAAGAGTCACATAAGATGAAGATGAGCGGAAGAGAACCAGTTTTTCCAGTGTATGTAAAGTATTGTGTTGAATTTGCTTTTTGTCTCCTGTGTATTAAGTCATTCTTGTGCTTCTCCCTCAGACGGGATGGTGGGTCAAGTGTCTCCTGAAGCTTTGTTTTCCAGGCTTCAGACTGAGAGCAGCAAAACAGAGGAGGAGTCAGAGGTTAGTTACTCAATACCACATTCAACCTAATTATTAAAAGGGGAAGCTATGGGTTGTATCCAGAAATCTTTTAAAGCATGGAACAAATAAGAAGGTTTACTTTTAGAGTCTTCAAATATTTGAAAATTTGGCAAATCATACAAAGACAAAACTTCCACAGGTTGTTCCATAGCTTTGGGGCCCAAACTGAAAGAGGTCTTTCCCTTTAGTTGTTCTTGTCTAGGCAATCTTGCCATGCCTGGACATTAAAAAAAATACAATAAACACCTATAATGCATTAAAAAGTTGACTTACTGCTGCACTTAGATAGTTTAGTTTTTTGTCAGTAATTTGGTTGTTTGAGTAAAAGCATAAAAAGAGTAACAAATAGTAGAAGAGTCTACTACTTAAACTGAACTGCAGCACATTTTGGCAACTGAAGTTATAAATACATATTCAATAAATAAAAGGGCATTAGCCACCAAAAAACAGCAAATTCTGCATAAACAAGGGGATTTTGGTAAATGGCAATCAACTGACTATGAGTGTGCTGTCAGTGAGTGGGTAGAAAACATTTGTTAGTGGCTCTTTATTTACCTGCTCAGTTTATATGGGCATTTAGGCTACAGCAGCTAAAGGCTAAAAGTTGCTAGCCAGCAGATTTTTAGGATCTATTAATTGTGTACTCATATACAATAAATAAACAGGAAATAACTCTCCAGTTGAAACAACCAGTCAATATATAACCATTTCTGTGTATGCAAAAGGATTTATTGTATGTGTATTTCCTCTTACTGCAGACACTCGCTGATGAGTTTCTCGAAGGCTCTCTGCCGTTGGACTCGTTCCTCGACCGTTTCCTCACCCTGCGCTCCCTTGCTCACAAAAGACGAGTGCGGATAGAGAAACTCCAGGAGATCCTTCGACAGAGGAGCGAAAGTAACGCCATGACATCATCCACCGGCGCCAGCCAGGACTCGACCTCGACGCCTTCTCCCTGGAGCCAACAGCAGACCTCCTCCACCAACAACCCCACGAATCAGCCGCAGCTCAACTCCAAAGCATCTCAGCCGGCTCCCCCTCCTGCAGCTGCCTCCTCTGGGCTCCCTTACACCCCGTATCCCGTCTCTCCTCCAAACCCTCCACCCGTCCCAGTAGCAGCGGCGGCGGCATCCGGTCCAGCTAACCCTCCTGCACAGTTTCCTCCCTATCCAAGCGCTGGTTCATCTTTTACCCCAGCGGGAGGCTACACCGGGCCCAGACCAGCCTTCGGGCCGCCAGCTTCTTCTGGTTGTCCTTACCCCGCGCAGCCAGCCTTCACCGGCCCGCACCCAGGCTCGGCGTTTGGGCAGTACACCCCCAGCCACCCTCCCAGTGGCCCAGCACCGTACCCAGCGTCCTACTCCTACGGTGGCTACAGCTATCCAGCCGGGCCGGCCTACTCCAACTCGCAGTCGCCAACGGGGAGACCTATCTACAGACCGGGATATGGAGTACCACAGCCATACTCCTGAAAGCACTACTGTTTCAGCTCAATTCCCCTCCTTTTTCCCCCAAATTCCTCTTCCTTCTCCCTTATTCCTCCTTTAATTAGTTTTCCCCAGATTCTCCAGGAGGTCTCTCGCTTTACTTCTCTATGTTGCACTATTTCTCCCTTTCTCTTAAATGTACGTCTGTTGAAAACTTTCCCACCCCCTCTCCCACACTAGTCTCAGGTCGTTGCGTTGTGTTTAAATGTAAAAAAAAAAAAAACACATTGTACCTGGCCCCTTTTCTCTATATATCATCACTTATTTCACTCCCATTTTAAGTTTCTATGTTTCCACTGGAGCGGTACGGTGAAGGTCGGGTCATTATGGTTTAGTTTCTATTGTCAAAAAGCATACAAAGATCAACAAAAGATCCTGTACCACTGTTACCCCTCAGCTCTCTTCTAAAAGTGTGTGCATTTACTAAAAGGCAAAGCTAAACTAAAGAATTTGAACGGAACAATGGAGTGAGTACTTCAAGGATAAAGCCACATATAGTGAGCTGAAAGCAGAATAATCTGCCAAAAGTCAGTAGAGCATATTAAAAGGCAGTAAAGGTTAAAAAAAGTTTCAGCTCTGGGAGGTGTGTGAGAATAAAAGTCTTAAACATATTTAAACATGGACTTGCCGACGGGTTTCGACTAAGATATCTTTATCAGGGCAATGTTAAAGAACTTGAAATAAATACTAGTCATATGATCCTTCCTCAGATATGCTTTCACCTGCACTGCCTAATAATAAACTGTGTATGATGTTTGGCAAATTTCAGCGGATATAATTTCTTCATTCATTGTTAAAGCAACACTATGTAACTTTTCATGCTGTATACCCTCTGAAAGACTAAAGAAGACAAATACTGTGTCAAAATTCACATTGGACTGTTCATTTTTCACGAATGTCATCCTAGTTGTAATGTATATTTGCATTAGTGTGACACGTTTTGGCGACATATGTGTCGTCATGAGATGATAGCATGCCCCGAAATTCACAGACAAATAGCGTTACATAGTCGGGTATCTGTCAAGCACACTTTGCCTTTAAAGCGACACTGTGGAACTTTTATCATGTGGAGGGTACAGACTCCTCTACAGACTGTCTGTGTTGTTATGACAGCAGTGCCATATTCATGGATGTGAAGACTATCCAAGCGGCAAGTTTGAAAGAAAAAACATGTCTCTGATACAGTAGGTTAATTTTGGTTTATTTTGAACAAATATGACTCTGCTAGGGCCAGTGTATTGGCCTATTTTGTGCTGCAAAGCGCGTCACCCTCATATTAGGTCCTCGACCCGAGACAGGAAAGTTACTTGGAGGTTTATGTCCAGCTGAGGGTCCTGTATCAGTGGCATAGACATGATTCTACCAATCTCATGTCAAAGAACCATCGAAATGATTTTGAGAATAGACAGTTTGGGGCTAAAGTTACAGTAGGTGCTCCTTTTAAAAGTGGCGTTAGTTTAAGAAACCATCAAAAGGACTATAAAGCATTATTATTTTAGCGATTATTAGGCTCCATGTTTCAAGGCAAAAAGTTTCTTTAAACATGTTTATTAATCTTTTACCTCTGCTAAATATTATGTAGTTATTATAAAGGTTTACCTATTCTTTCTTTTACTGTTTATTGCAGCAGTACCCGGCTGGACCTCCATTTCTCTCACTGCTACAGAGAAGAATTTACTCACTTCTTTATTTTAGTCATAGGCAATGCACCTCCATTTTAAAAATCTCTTTCAAATACAATATATATCTGCCAATATTTGTAGGACATCACTGTTTATTTTGCTCATGTCCTATACACAACTGTGAATTACATCTGACCTAAACCGTACTGTACCGCTCAGTAGAAACATATCCTTTGTGGTTATTTGTCAATCAGAAAAACAAGTGCACTCCCTCTTTATGTCCATCATATTCATTTAAAAAGTGCTGTTGTAAAATCATCGTCTTGGCCACTTTAGTCGCGAGCACTCTACTTTGACAGCTCAAATGGAGGTTTACAGCATAATTGATGATGGGTTTTATTATTTTAAGGTATGCGAATGAAAAAAATACAATATCTCTTACTGGTATTATGCATGACACCATTTCACAGTGTGGTTTATCAGCTCTTCCTACTCCTTTAGTTTTTATGCACAGTTTATCGTGGGTTAAAATACTGCCAATAATCCATTATAGCGTTCAAAACACACACATATCACTTCCCCTTAGTTTTGTTTTCAGTTTTTAACCAAAGAATAGTTAAGAAAAACAGTTTGATTTGGTTCAAGTTGAAAGTTTATGTCGCAGTGTTTGATGAGACATGATCCACGTGGACTTTAATTGTGCTAATGTTTGAAACTGATTGTAGCTAAATGCTAAAATGCTAACTGTGTGACTCCTTTAGGCTACAGGACTTTGTCTGCAGTAAAATCAGCAGGAGTCTTACCTTAAAGCTATTTTAATTCACCCTTGTTTAGCATTCATGTGGCAATTTCAAGCTCCTGTATTACTTTTTTTAAGCTGGAAGCTGTACTTATATTTTTGTCCACTTGGCGGCGGCAAACAACAAAATATATGGAACATTTGATAAGCCTAAAACCTAAAGGGGTAGTTCAGTATTTTGTAAATTTGATTCTATTAGATATATTTGCAGCAGATTTATTTTCTATGGTAGATAGTACACTACTAGTTTGGAAAACCAGACAGGAGCAATTTTACAGAGACTAACATATAAGACTAACTTATGCTGCTCAGAAATTCTAGCGGTTTTAGTTTTAAAACTTGGACAAATGAATAATAGAAAAAAGAGGACAAGAATGGAAGTGTGTCAAGCCTTGTTTGCGCTGGAACGGTACAGTGTGGGTCTATTCTGATGCATTTCCATTACCAAAAGGGGTCAGAAGTATCCCCAAAAAGCGTACCATACTGTACCAATTTGGGGACATCTCGGCCTAGGGTCCCAAACAGGTCCGACTTTTACTGTAGGTTTTAGGAGGCGTGTCAGCTGATTTGGACAATAGATAATCCTCACTTGAGCGAAAACTAGAAGTGAAAGTAAAAACATTAAACGGAAATGTTTTCAAATAAATGATACCTTATTCTTGTGATAAACACCATATTATTATCAACAGTGGTTTCTGGTTTTAAACAGCCAGTCAGCGTCGTACGGCTCTTGCTTCATGAATTCAGACATTGTCACTTTGATGACGTTACTGTTTCAGCAGACGTTGCTCTTCTGGACTATGGAAACACAAGCCTCTTCAGGGGTTACCTGTGCCATACCGTTCTGTACTGACCCGACCCATATCGTACCTCACAGTGGAAACAAGGCTAATGAGGCAAATAAACTAGTGTCATCAATTAAACTAGTGTCTTCTTATTTAAAATGATTATGATGTGAACTGTAGGGCTAACAAAAAGATACTGGCTGCAGCTAGAGATTCGTATGTCAAAATAAATGTGAGTCAATACTTTCTATATAATACACACTAGTTTATGAAGTTGCTGAAGCCTTGTTTGTTGTTGTAAAGGGTTTTCTCTGGCCCCATTAGCAACATACAGAACACAAAGCCTGTGTCATTGCTCCTGGCTGCTTCTCCAAACTGTGACTGACTCTTGTATCTCATAGACCCACTTTCACAAAATATCAGACTGTCCCTTTAAATGGTTGAAGCTAAACATCTGCAAATGGTGCTATATGTGACTAAAAGCTTATATTAGACCAATAATAATTGAAATGCCTTGTTTTGGTCTTATTATAAACGTTAATTATAGTCTTTAAAAGCAAATGCACTTCCCAAACTATAATCAGATTTTTTTTTTTCATGTATTTTGTTTAAAGAGGTATATGACTTGGCTGAATGAATGGCTTACAAAATAATATATTTCTCATCAAATGTTTGGGCCATTGTTTGTAAAATCTTAACTCGTGCAGCCTTAACTTATATGGTGTTTTATTGATAAGCAAAAAAATTGGACTGCACAGTATAGAATATATGATAATGACAAAAGACAGTCTGCTTTCTCACTAATATCTCATATAGTATGTATGGGATAAATGTCAGACTATTTCTTCACAATACAAAGGTTAAAACAGGACTGAGTTCTACACAGCGTTTAGTGTCTCTGTCATACCGTCGCAATATGAGACAATGATATTCCAATTGAGTCTCATTTCATTCACAGAAAAATCAGGCACCATTTTCTCCTTGGTCCCATTTTGTCTGTCTCTCCATCCTTTTCTCTCGTCTGTTCTGTCCTCTACTACTTCTTCTCCTCAGATTTTGCTCGTTAAACATGAACTGATGCTTGACAATGATGACAGATGAAAAAAAGTTTTATTTCTATAAGTTCACACGATCAGTGAGAATATATGTGGTTTGTACAGTTGAGTGAAAATAACAAGGTTGGGTCAATTCTGTATCAATTTAATCAATTCATATAGTTTCTCAGATCAACTACAAATTGTGATTATTGAATATAGTCTTGTAGTGTTTGGGGGAAAAATAGTAATGTATTTGATGCAATGTGTGCAATGAAATTCAACATTTGAGCTGAAATCTCTCTTAGAGGTTAGTGTTATTATAGTTTATAAACTTCAGTAACTCATTACCTAAGGTCACCTATTCTGCTTTTTTGTATTTTCTCTT
Organism: Rhyacichthys aspro; assembly: GCA_036850595.1. NCBI lineage: Eukaryota > Metazoa > Chordata > Actinopteri > Gobiiformes > Rhyacichthyidae > Rhyacichthys > Rhyacichthys aspro. The sequence goes on from CM072148.1 coordinate 20,167,232, forward strand.
TACTGACTTGACTAAACAATTCTAACTAACTTAAGTTACTATTACTTAACTTTGATTCTTTTTTGTTTATGTAAAAGGTGGGGCTGGGCGATAAGGCAACAAAAATTAAAAAAAAAAAAAAAAAATTGCTGACCTAAACAGGTTATTTAAATTAAATTATTTATTCTTTTTTTTTTTTCTTTTTTGCCAACACAAACCATTTTTTTTTTAATGTAATCTATGGTTGTACAGAGAGGCCCCACTGACCAACCAGAGCGCCGTAGGCATCGAGGGGAGGGGCTTAAAGGGACAGACACCATTTTATTTTTGTATATTAAGTAATGCTGTGTATCCTGAAACTGTTTTTTTTACATAATATTTATATAAATCTGTGTAGTATTCTTAAAAACAAACAATACTAGTATGTGTAAAAAAGCATAATAGGTGACCTTTAACTTCAATTACTGCTGATACAAACAAGATTCAACATATCTTTAAACTGAAGTGCCAATATTATTAGTAGTGACTCATTAAAAGCAGCCAGTTGATTGAATTGAACCTAAATTGGCCTCAGCCTCTAAAACCTGTTGTGCTTTTATGAAAAAGAAATGACTATCAGGAAAAAAAGGAGGCTTTGTGAGCAGCTAGTAGTGACTTAACTTTTCTGACAGGATACAGTACAAAAACTAGCAGTTAGATATTACTGAGCTGTAGTTAAAATATGATGCGAATACTGATTCACATCTCAGGCTTAAATACTACGACGCTGCGTATCATAAACTGTTGCCCACGTAATTCAAGACAGTTGTTTTATTGGCTGTGCATTGTGTCTAATGAGTCTGTTTTATGGATTTTAGAGTCAACAATTATAAATGAATAACAATACGCTCGAAAACCTTTACTTTTTGGCAAGCTATTCTCTTAAATCTAAATTAAACAGCACTCTCTTGAGATCTAATCTCAGTCCGTTTGATTTATTTAATGCAATAGGAAGCAAGTTGTGTATTTCAACCTACATTAAACAGATCTGCTTTAACTCCTTCATGATTGTGTCACATAGGAAAGATCAGTAATCTGTTTCCACTTTGTTTTTATTTATTTATGCAATAGGAAAACAACACAGGCATGGAATAAAAATTGTGACTCATGGGCAACTTATGATGTTTGTGTCTGAAGCCATGTTTTCTGTTGCAGTGATACGGTAAAGGTCAGGTCAGTAGGGCACAGTTTAGAAGAGTTTTCAGTGACACGAGGGGAGAAAAGCAGTGTAAATAAATGCACCTTACCATCTCGCTTTGGAAATCCCTTGTGTATGGCTCCATCAGTGAGGCATGATTGATAAAAGGTGGAGCTAAACTCCGCAGTGTGAGTCGAAAAAAGAAAATTGAATGGCAATTTATTTATGTCATATTCGGAGTACACAGCGAGCATTATGTTGTATGTCTTTTTGGATAAACCTAAACAAAACCTGATAGTTAGGGTGTCTAGATCATTACAAACCAAAAGTGTGGGTTAGCAAGCCTGTTAATGTGGGCCTCTAGCCTAAGCATTGTCCTTTCCCACTCTATAATTTAGCAGCATCTCCTTTTTTAGGTATATTTTCCATGATTTGTTCAATATAAGACAAATTCTGTTTAGTCATTTGTGGCTTTCCATCGTGGGCGGAGCTGTTGTCGGCAGCAGAGTCACTGTCAGGTCGACCTGCTCAGAACTGGGACTGTCAATCAAACTGCACACTCCACTTGAATAAAGCTGATTGACTGGCAGCTCTGCATTGATGGGCCTTCCTACTTCAAGCCAGCAGGATAAGTGCAAATGAAGCTAGCATTTATTAGCAACAACTGTTTCTGATCCAATTCTATTCCTTTACTATTTATTGCAGCAGACGACTACACCTCTCACAAAAACAAAAGGATAATGGCAACAGACTTAGAATCTAAAATTTAACTTAAAATCTGATTTATTTCTTATTTGCAAACATAACTTGTATTTGTATGACGCTATTAAAAGGTAAAGCTCCATTAAAAGACATCCATACTCAACCATGCCGTGCTGACCTGAACCATACTATTCAATGAAAACATGGCTTTAAATACATCAAATCACTACAAAACTGCAGTGCATTTGTCGATAAAATGACTCCAGAGCTTCATTGGAAAAGAAAGGGACATCACTAACGAGTGGCTTATTATTCTTCTCAATCAAAATGTCTTGTTTTTTATGTGTCACCCACTCAATTTAAAAAATGTCAGGATGTTTTGTGCATGAAAATGACAAAAGGCCAAGGAATTAAACCGTACGAAGTGGCCTATATTTTCCCAACAGATGTCCTCTCACCACTCGAAATGTGGTACTACGTTTACTGTTTTCTATTCAAGTCTTAACTAACGACACAAAACTTAACAGCACTAAGCCTGGTTTCAGTCCTCCTCGTTTCAGATAAAAACGTCTGAACAAACTCTGCCCTGTCTCAGATAATAATAGTGTTGCAGTGTTTTAGACGAAGCACAAGGGAGAAGTATCTATTATAGACTAGCATTAATATTACAGAGGGAAAACGGTTTATCTGCTCCTCAAAAACTGAGGAAATTAGGAATGATGACTGTAGATTGTTAAAAAAAAAAAAAAAAAGACTTTGGTTTTCTTCTTTTTTTTTTTTGCTTTTTTTGGGGTTGTGAAAAATAAAATGAAGTTGATTTAAAAGTCTTTTCCTTGTCTTCATTTTGTTTTGGATTGATGAGCTGCTTTTAAAATGTATTATTTGCCTTTAGCTTGTAGCGGCGCAGAAAGAGGCTTCAGAGGAAGAAGTAATTTTCAAAGTAAAACACCCTGAATATTGCCAGGAATAAAATTAAATTTAGTCTTCTTTCTGTGCCACCAAATGATCCACGGCCCGGTACTTGTCCATGACCCGGTTGTTTGGGACCCCTGCTATAATAGAATGTCCCAAATTAAGTTCTTTAATTTGATTAGAAATGTCATTTAACTCACTCTGCCGGGCATGTTGGCCTTTATTTTCTAGAACTTCATTTTGAGAGTAACTCCTAAAACCCCTAAAACAGAGTCCACTATTTTGTTTGCTGAATCCAGGATCACTCGACAACAAAGGTGAAATGCAGTTTCTTATCTAAGTCTTTTTGTTGATCTAGTAGCGTTTGAACACTTTCCTTTGTTTGCACTTCTGTAGCGACCTGCCCTGATCACAAAGTGGTAGCCTTCGACCTTCAACAAAGAGCATACACTACTGCATTATAAAACAAAACAAACACATTTTGAAAATATTTATTTTTACTTAACATGATTTTTCAACACAATAACACAATATAAAAAGAACTGCTTTGCAAAATAACTACAACTATAGCCATACTTAAAGGGACAAATGTTACACCTTTTAATATTTACTACAATAAATATCCTTTATTCTATACCCACACAACTATTCACAATTCATACACAATAATACTGTTGATGTGCACAGCTTTAAAACATATGCACACATCCTGTAAACATACCCAACAGCTCACGGGTCGTATACAATAACACACAGCAGTGGGCTGTGCACATCTTTTCAAATAAAAGCACATAAAAGTTTTAGAAACAATGGTCAAAAAGACACAGCTCAAGTTTATGTGAAAAAACAGTGCTCGGAGATGTTTTTAGTGAGGATTTAAAAATGTCCAGAGACGGGGTCCGTTTTGATTTTAGGACCTCTTAAACTGTTCCAGAGTCAGAGCAGTTACAGCAAGTCGTCTCCTCTGGGTTTAGTCGTTGCACATCTAAGAGCAACTGGTTTGTTGACCCCGTGGTTTTAGTATAAAGAAATATAGAATCCAAACAAGAGGCTATAAATGCATGAATGGCTCAACCCAGACCTTAATGAGATTATGTAGTCATTGTATAGTTAATTAACAAAAAGTAATAGGTAAATAATGAGAAATATTGTAGTTAATGCTTTTAGTTTGAAGAGACATTTAGCTAAGGTATGTTTTGTGGATGTTAAAAATGTAATTCAGCATCACCTTAAATTAATAAATTATGTATATTGATAAAATATCCAAGGCAAATTGTATTTCCCACATACAATTTTATTTTCAGATTAAAGTTTTTGAAGGACTACTCAATGAACAATATCTCTGTAATGTGATATGAATCTTACTGTCGTCTTGTCAATGATGGAATAATAAATGTAGTATAAAATAGAAAGTGTATATTCAGCTCTGAATATGACTTTTTAGAGAGAAATAGTGCTAAGGGTGAGTGGGTCTAAGAAAGGAGACAAAAATAAAATCAGGTAGTGACGCTTTAAGGTCTCATTTTTTTCACAGATGATTCCTATTACAATATGCTTTTACGTGATTCAACTTTTTTGTCAATGGGCAAAAAAATCTGAAATGTGGATGAATTTCTAAATATACATGCGTCCTAAATTTAGGTCTTAGCTTTAAAAATCACATTTGAAAACCTGAAATTGAATCTGAAAAATTTTAAACTCCAAAAACACAGCATAACTTTTTTACTTTAGAGGTTTTTTTTATAATTCACTTTCTCAAATGTCTCGTCATATTAGTATTAAACCCTGAAATGATGAGGTTTTCAGAGACTCACTCACTCACTGCAGTCGATGTCGTCCCGGAGCAGAGCTGGAGGAGGTGAAAGTCGACGGGGTTTTTGTTTCTTTACGGCGCCGTAAAAACCAAAGGCGGCGGATGAGACAAACCGAGAGATGATGCAGTGTGTGAACCGACGAAAAACACAGATGAGTCAGAGCCCAGGGACAAAAAACACCAAATCTGTTCAGACACTTTGTCAATTAAATAAACGGCTTTTGTAAAGTGAGTGTTTGGAAAGTCACTGTCACTGAAAATACTTTTTGGTTTGTAGTAATAGTATTTTCCAACTAAAATGGAAAGTGTAAGAAACATAACAGTGGGTAGTAAGTAGTTACATATGATTGAAGCCACACTAACATTTTATTTCAAAATATGGGGAGAATATGAAAAATCATGCCTCAGATTTATTTGAAGGATTTTTTGACATGAAACAGAAAAAGTAGCCTCCTCCCTTTTTAAAGAGAGAGTGTGTTTAGTTCAAGTGATGGGACACACTACCATTTCATAAGAACAGGGTCCGAACCTGTCACAACAACAAAAATCTTAATTTGAATATATATGAAATTTATTGAGCGCTAATGGTCCCATAACAGTCGGTACACATCCGGAAAATTTACATAGAGTTCTTTTTTCTTTTGTAGACTTCCCATGATGATTTTTTTACAATTTAACTTTTTTTTTACATTCTAACATAACTAACAAGTTTATTTTTGTTCAAAGCATTTCTCTTTATGCTTCAACATTTCTCATTTTGCCGAGCAATGAGTTTCAATATTTAACATAAACAGTCGGCTTCTCTTTATTGAGATGTCTCCTACTTTATGGGAAATCTTTTGGTAGCTATACATTTGATTATGTCTGCAACGTTCTGAATAAACAATAGTTTGTGCTTCAAATTGAAAAGAGAAGGCTCACATCAGTGACTTGTAACACATGTTGAAGTAAATGAATGAATGATACTGCCAACGAACATTAGAGAGAGATCCAACGCAGAAACATGTGAGTAAATAATCTCCCTACGACAAATGGGGTAAAGTGCTCTTTGTCTAAGTGCCCGTGGCCACCTAATGATGTGCTGCAGCTTGAATCACATGACATTTGAAAATGTACACACTTACAAAAATCTATCTTGATGTTATGATGTTGTGTTTTAGGTTTAAAGATGTACCACTGTAAACAACATGGCATTGCTCTGATAGGATAAAACTGTGCTTGTAAATCCAATCCCAGACCACATATTAAATACTGTACTGTGGAGCAGACTATGTGGCTCGTCAGATTAAAGGCCACCATCAGACGGCCAAAACAAAACAAGATTTTTACACTGAATTCTCTCAAACACAGAATTTACAGCCTGGCCATCCATTCAAATTTTTTTAATAATGTCAGTGGGACTACAGAATTTACACACTGGGCACCAAAACACAACTTGTCCTAAACTAATCCTTAATAAAACACACTATTCTTCTCTAACTTCATGGTTCACATTTAAACCTGTCCATTTCAACTGCAACAGACAGAACACAAAGAGACCTCTGCCTCCTTTTTGAACAAAATGTAAGATAAGGCTCGGCAATTAAATCTTATTTAAAAAAAAATACAACCTTTAATTTTGTTGTTATTGAACACCTCCAATATGCACTGCTGTTCAATGGTTCCTAATTCTAAACTGCAATTCAGAGAAAAATAAAAATTGTCACTCTGAGAGAGAACTTTAGACCAAGGCTATTTCTGCACACTTTATTCATTAATTCTAGTTCAGAAATTTAAAAAAACTTTTAACCACCACAGACAAGTTCAGTGTCATCCCATGGCAAATCTATAGTATTTGATCTGCTCCTCTTTTGTTGCTAACAATTGGGATGCTTATGTATTGTGTTATATATAAATGACTTAAGCTGAGTATTGCATTAAAATTATTGAAAGCCAATGTCTTTAAATAAAACAATGGTTTTCATTACCAAGTTGCCTTTTTATACTGTATTTTTGTATTTTATCTGACATTCAGTCATGAAGGTGTAACAAAAAGTGAATGTATTTGTATGTATTTGCTGCATGCATTCAGATCATGTTGATCAGCTCTTATACGTTAGTTTCAGCTGCTCTTGAAGAGTTAAGAAAACAACCATTAACCTTTTGAAACAAGACCTTAAGACATCATCTAGGAATTTATCATCAAGGATTATAATAGACAAGAGTTTTTAGTCCTGAACGAGAGCTTTGTCCGATTACAGTTCACTTCTGGAAAAAGGAGTGCTCCCATTGGTTGAGCACATATTCAGCTTCAGCTCTGAATACGTCCTTTTACAGAGAAACAGTTCAAAAAGAAAAACACAGAGAAACCTGACACTGAAGTAGGAGCAAAAAGTTTACAGTAAACTCTAAACTTCAGTTTGGTGAAATGTATTAGTGTTTTGTGGAGGAAAAATTGGTCTAGTTTTACTTTTTTAATCAAAGAAAAGCAAGAAAGGTGGGGGGGAGGGGGGGGGGGGGGGGGAGGGAGAGAGGGAGGGAGAGAGGGGGGGGGGAAAAAGGGGGGGGGGGGGGGAAGAGGGAGAAGGGGGAGAAAGGGGAGAGGGGGAAAAACCCCGGACCCCCCCCCCCCACCCCCCCCCCTAAAACCGGGGGGGGGGGAAGGGGGGGGGGGGGGGGGGAAAAAAAAAAAAAAAAAAAATGAGTGGTTGGTTATTTTAATTTTTTTTTTCTGTTCTTTTCCGAAAAGAAAAAAAAAAAAAAAAAAAAATAATAAAAAAAAAAAAAAAGGGGGAAAAAAAAAAAAAAAAAAAAAAAAAAAAAAAGGGGGGGGGAAAAAAAAAAGTGTTTTCCCCAAAAACCCGGGGGGGGGGAAAAAAAAAAAAAAAAAAAAAAAAAAAAAAAAAAAATTGGAAAAAAAAAAAAAAAAAATAGGAGAAAAAAGGAATGGGGGGGGGGGGTGGGGCCGGGGGAAAAAAATTTTTTATTAGTTGCTTGTGCCTATTCTTAAATAGTGCTGCAATTTGATGAGGATTTTACACATAATTATAGGTAAAGAAGTTACAAAGCAGCACAAAGACAAATCCCAGTATCTCTTTTAAGTCTCAAAACTGAAAACTCAGGATTTAAAAGCAAAACCAGTTGTTTATTTTTCCATATAACACTTTCATTTCCAAAGATCACACTTCATTTACAATATTTTTTTTTACCGAAGCAGCATCAGCAAAAAGGTCATGTGTCTCTAATCTAAATTTTACATGTTTGTCTATGTCGGGTATTTTTCCTACTGATCATGCATGGTCTGGTCTTGGTCTGGTCATACTTATCCTACACATGGGCACCACTAAAATGTTGTTTGTTTATTAGCATTTTGCCATTTACCTTTCATAGTAAATGTTGATGAAGCCAGAGCTCTGAGGCCCTAAACTGTTAAGCAGATTACATTTTCACGTTACAGAAGCCCAGTCTCTTGAGAACTTCCTAGAACCAGACCTACCGTTTTACTTTGGCTTTATTTTGGCGCTGAGGTTCTACCTGGTTGTTTTTATATGATTTCAGAATAAGTTTTAAGGTTTATGTCTTTGTTCACTGCTGTATGTATTATCACAGTCAATAAATTTAAACACACATTTTACTTTGAAGACCTAAATAGTATTTCAAATGTATAAATGTAAAACTCACAGTACAGGACCACAATGCAGTTCACGCAGGAGCACTTTCTTTATTTGCTTGCCTCTAAAGCAGTGTTCACAAACTTTTACTTTATTTCAAAATGACAAATAAGTTGTGACTCAAACTTTTTGTAAAAAAAAAGCGATGATGATGATTGCGGTTATTCATTTTTCTTTGCTTTGTTCCTGTTTCTGTTGGGTTTTTTTTTTATTTAAAGTTGTTATACTGGTACTGTTGTTTTAACTCATTTGAAAGCAGCTATTTGAATTGAATACCCAGTACGCATCACAGTCATGCTTTCAGTTTTTTATTAATTATAAAAGAGAAAATAAAATGTACCGCAGCCCATCTTTCGGTCCCGGTCCACTTTTTGGGGAAACAATGTGCTAAAAGCTATAGAAATGATATTGACAATGGATTGTTTGTCTGCGTAAACCGCTGGAGAATGTGAGTGATCTGAGATCTGCTTCACCTAAGTTCCTGTCACATTTGATTATGTTTGATTTTTACACACCACACTACACATGTTTTCGTAATCCAAAAACGTAAATTCAGACAATCCCCTGTTCGAACTGTGACACATTAAACCTACAGTCCCTCCCCTCTTTTTGCTGTAAACTCTACAAACTCACATTATTCTTCACTTTCGGCCTCCTACATCTTCCTGCTTCCATCTCTCTTATCACTCGTGTTTCTCCCCTCCCCTCTCTCTGACGCTCAGCTCTTTGAACAGAGGAAATCTGCACTTTTTCTGCACCGACAGCAGCAGCAGCAGCAGAAACATTAGTCAAAACAAAGCGGGGATGAACTGATTCACAGGCTGGAGACACCTCTGCACTGTTTCCTTCTTGTTAGTTTTACTGCTGTAGGTTTATCGACTCTTCCACTCTCTCAGATGGATCTCTGGTTCGTTGTGACAGTTTCCGCTTTTTTACTCTTCACTGTTGGTAAGTTCACTTTACTTTTCAACTCTACTAAAACTAAATGAGCATGTTGATGTTGATCAGTGCCTGTCATTTCCATTACAGTATCATAACCTTAATTTTGAAATTTAGATTTTTTTTTTCTAATTTGCTTTGGCTCACTTCTTGACTGAGAAAGACATTTGTAAAGCTCAACTCAAATCTCTGAACAGTCATTGTGGCTCACAACAGTTTAGTGTTTATCATTCATTTAGACAAATATCATTGTTTTGTGGCATTTGAACAAAAGAGAAAGTACAATTTTTGAAGAGTAAGTAAAGTTCTCTATAAATTTTTCCGAAAAATTATTTATGGCTCTGTAAACCAAACCTAAAATCTAATTCTAAGTTAAATCGATAACATTTATACAATGCATAACCATAGATTCATAATTTTAGCTTCATCAGATAATATGCTTCATTGAGTTTTTTGTATTTTTTGTTTATACCCTCTGGAGGTAGAAATGATTAGAGCCATGTATTCAGACGGCTTTAACTGGAAAAGAAATTATGAAAACAATAGATTAAATGTCTTAAGGTTTTTATTTTTGTTTTGTTTTAATCTTGTTGTCATCTTTTTATTATTATTTATTTTTATATATTTTTTCTTTTATTTTTTATTCTTTTATTTTTTTATTATTAGCCTTTTTTTATTCCATTATTATCGTCATGGATGTGTTTTTTGACATCTGCCCGAACCAAATTCCTTGTATAAGCTCCATACTTGGCCAATAACGTTGATTCTGACATAAATATATTTTGACACTACAACCCCTGTGGGTCACCTACTACCACATACTTTAGTGACCCAGGTTTGATTCTGACTCGGGTCCATTTGTTCAGCGTCACTCCCCTCTTCCTCATGCTGTTTCCTGTCTGTATACACTGCACTGTCTATCAAATAAAGGCTAAAAACTGTCTTTAGATTTTGTCCACTGAGGCTTAAATTGTGACAAAAAGAAAACATTTTGGTGGCTCCGACACAAAAACTAGCATGCACTTTTACTTTAGAGAAAACTTTTAAAAATGAACCAAAGGAAAAAACTGTAAGAGGCTGCTTCTTCTTTTACATTAGCTGCTTGTCGACGAGTGAATGCTATGTGTAAAAGTGAAAAAGCTAAATATTTTTGTGAGTTTACCAAATGCATAGTTTTATTCAGACACTTAACTATGCTATATACCAACTTAAGTTTGAAATACTTAGTCAAATACTGTCAAATGGCAAATAAGTTTATGACTGTAGCAAATACAATGAATGAAGGTTTAGAATTGATTTTACAGGTAGATGGACAAAATACATAAAATAACCAGTAAAATGCATTATTTAAAAGTTATCATAATATCCTGTATCCGCTACACATTAAGCACGTTAATCTGCATTTTAAATTTACTGTAAAAAATAACATTAGCTCGTTTAGCAAATATATTGTGTAACCTAATATTGTACTGAAAAAAAAAAGGTTATATTCTCTGAGATTTTAATTGCATTGTCTCTAAACCGTGTTGTTTTTTTATAATGTCCATATAATTTTAATAATCAAGAGGCACAGGCTGAGTAAAATGAGCGAGACCTAAAACTGGTCTGGAGTACTGTCACACAACCAGGTCTAAAGACGTGACAATCCAAACTATATATTACTGTTTTTAAAGTACTTTTGATAAAATATGCTATGTCTTTATACACCACACATTTTGATCTTAGACGCACAGGCAAGAAAACTATAAGAGACCGCTCTTATATATTTTGCACTCTAAATATGAAAGCTTATCTAGAGGAAGACACTATAGAACAATAAAGGAACAAAACCTGCTACGAAACTTTTGTTATTTACAGGCTTATAACAACAATAGGTGAATGTAATCTTATTCTAAAGTGGAATAAATGCTTCAGTACAGGTGCATAATATGTTGGATATATAATTTGGAAAAGTTTTCGCGAGATTATTTTCTCACAAATTCAGATTGAAATTGAAGGGAAAGGCGACTTATTATAGTGCATAGCTCAGGTCTGTGTGCAGTCAGGCCCTGAACAATACATTTTATCCTGGAAAGTCAGGGTAGTGTGAAATCTTCCCCCGATTTTTTGAAAGTTGGACACTTTTGTTGTATTTTTAAGGCTCACTTTAAAAAAAAACACCCAAAAACAGAATAATAGGCCTCCATATTGTGCATTCATTTAACTTCTCTATTTTCTGATTACTTTTGTGTCTCTTAGATACGGTGAAATCATCAGAAAGCGCAAATGCTACGACCCCAAACCCCAGCTTCATCAATGAAACTACTCCTGTGACTGATGTCCCGTCCAAACCCAGCAGCCCTGAGCTCACTCTGGGCCTCGTCACGGTCAAATGGACGTCCCGATGCAGAGGGGAAGTCATCCTGACCAGTTTAGAGCCTGTCTCCTCTTCACCCGTTTGTTACGACGGTGCGTCAAGCGTCCGATTCCTGCTGTCGGACCTGTGTGAGAACAAGAAGGGCTGTGAAGGAGCAACGTCGTTCAGAGGCAGCAATGTCTCACATGGATACAGTATCTCAGAGAAAGGAGGGAACGTAAGCTGTGAGACTCTGAGCGTCAGTTGCAAAGGTTGGTGAAGTCTATTTGGAGAAAAGGGTAGCTTTGACGGACCGAAACCAAGTCAAATTCAAGGCCAGAATATTGGACAGTCATTATGAGTGATCAGAAAATCCTTTCTTCAAGCTCTAGTCTTGCATTGTCTTGAGTTTTCTATGGCTAGTACTACAACAAAGACATTAAATTAGATAAACTGAAGTATCTCTGCCCAAGCATTAGAAAGAGAAAGGAAGAGTCTATACTGGAGAAAATGACACCCTACAGTCCAAACCAAACAGTATTTCACAGCCTCAATACATTCAATATACTCAACATATGAAAACAATATAACAATAAGACAATGTTGCTGTTTTTGCAATTTCCTTTTGTGTTTAATAAGTCTGTAGTGTGTAAGGACTTTAAATTCCAAGTGCAAAAATGGGAAGGATCCTTAATGGTTGCAGTTTAATTCACTGACACACATTATACATTGCATGAATACGGATATATTTTCTTCACTATAGTTCTTGCACTTAACACCAATTTTTAGGTTGGGTTTTGCAAAATATGGTACATTGTAAATTTACATTGACGTATATAATCACTAGATGATCGGTGCATGGTGATGAGGACTCACAGCAGTTGGGAGACAGTCAGTATTTTGCTTTAGGTTTAGTCTAGTCTTAACTACAACACTGCCAGTCGTTGAAGTAAACAAGGTTCCAGTCAGAGCGCTCACACAGACTTTGCTCATAGCTAGATTAAGCCCTGTCAGCGGGACTCCACACTTTTGTCCGAGTTTATAGCACAAGAGACAATCAAAGTACTGTATCCCCAGAGCTTCACTCAGACTAATGCTGCATTCATGTGACCTTAGTAATACAGAGCATTAAGCCTTTGTTGAAAAGAGAAAATGAGTAAACACTGAACCGGACTTTTTCATAGCGCTAAAACTCAGCTAACTGACAGTGGCAGTGTGACCCAAAAAGATATTCTTCTCATCTGTTTACGTGTGTTACTCCGTGTCTCTGTCTGACCCTGGAGTATGCTCAGTGTGTTGTGTCCGAGCTTAATCTGAGCAAGCCGTAAACATGCAGCAGTAATCTGACAATGAACTTTATTATCCAGGTGTGTTAGACCAATTTTGAGAAATTCAAACCTCGATTGCACCTCCAGTCAGAGTCTGATCGAACAAAGGCGATAATGTGAATTTGCATGTAAACGTACTGAGTGTAAAATACACTTATATTTTAAACACAAAGCCATGTAGCCTATAACATAAATAAATTCATATTAATTCAGACGTTGAAATACATAGGGCTTTTGCGATGCGCACTTTTTTACTGTCAAAGTAAATATAATTGCAATACACGTTTTAAGGGAAGGATAAATTTGGCCGTAGGGTTATTAAAATTTCTGCTTTACTGTGAAACCACGCAATACTAAAGCACAAGGAATTTACCGTAAAAAAAAAAAAAAAAATTAAAAGTTTTATAAATATTATAAAAGATAACATAATACAAACATAATGCAATTGTAAGAACTACTACACCATATGATTTAAATGTTCTAAATCTTTTTGCTAATCTGATCAGTGTCATTTTTACTGTAAAATTAAATTAAAACAAATTAACATTATTAATAATGGTGCTATTACGGTAATTTTTCTGTAAATTTTCTCAAAATTACGCATTTTAATGGTTAGATCATGTATTTTCAACATAAGCCGTAAAAAAACCCCTCTAAACTGGTTTTGTTCTATGTATTAACTACAGTCATACATAATTTCATACTGTATGTCAAATATGATTTTGTTGGAGACTAAGTCGGCAGGTAAACTTTTTTTGAGCAGCAGCACTAATGCAGCTCTATTTACGACGATTACACACAGCTCTACGTCAAAACCCCCAAACAAACTCTTTCAAAGCCGATCGTCTGTTTCTGAGTAGAGTTCGTGAGCTTCTCGTCTTGTTTTGTGGTTTGACATTTACAAAAGCTTGGCCTACATTAAACCAATTTGTCGCCGTTTTTCATCGACACACCTTTTCAGTCAACGAATGTGAAACCAGATGAGAGAGTGTCAGAACGTGTTTTGATAAAGAGACACGACTTAACTTCGACACCAGTATTGACTGACTTGTATTAAACAGCTACAGGACACATGTTTTTCATAAAGGTTTACACGGAGAGGGTTACAAAAAGAGCATCAGTGACATTTCAGTAAATTTACAGGAAAAACAAAACTGGACATATTTGATTTGACTTTGTGTAATGAAAACGAGACTAAAACAAAAGAGGACATCTGTCAACAGCATCAGTGAGTAGTTCTGCAATAATAACTTGCACACATTATACATCATAGGTTTCAATCTGCTACCTAAACAAAATATCTAAATTCCGTGAAGGGCTATGGTTTCTGTGTATATTGGGAATAATTTGATGTTATCTTTTGGTATTTGAAATGACAAAAGTGAAGCTGAGAGAAGATCATTTCCTAAATAGACACTTGTTTCTGCATATGATTTTGCTGTGCTCTGTTTTTGTGTTGTGCACGTGTCTCTGTAAAGCCACTTTTCCACTGAGTACTGAGACCTGTATAAATGAGGGAAAAAACCCTTGAGGACAAATGAGCATATGATGTGGTAGATATTCTTGAAAAGGGGAAAGTAGAGGCCGCTTAAGTAAATTTAACCCCCCGTCTCTGAAACTTACTCCCACAGGACCACCGCTCCATGGACTCTCTTCATAACCCGCTTTAAAACTCACCTCTTCCGTCTGGCATCTCATGTACTCACTGTTTTATTTTTATCTGTGTTTTATTGCCTGCTTTTAAATGTACAACTCTTTAAGGTGACCTTGAGTGCTTTATATCCCTCGTGTGTGTTCAGAAGAGCGCCCCCCGGAGGAACCGAGCGAGCCTGTGGGTTACAGAGTGGCGACGGCTCTGCTCTGCTGTGTGCTGCTGCTTCTGTTTCTGATCCACTTCAGCAAACCCACCATCAAGGCTCTGCAGAAGAGACGTGAGTTTATTTAAAGGTCACCTGAGGGCTGTTGTTTGAAGCCAGTTGAACAAACTCAGAGTTACAGCGTACGTTCTGACCAAACAAACCAAGCAAATCCTAACTAGGTAACTTTGGGTTTATCTTTATCCACTCGGGTTTAAACCCTTAACCAGTGATTACTGGGTGTGGCCGTGCAGTGAACAGCCAATAGCTTTCAACCTGGAGGAAAAAGGGGCGGGACTTTTTCTGCAGAGAAACAGGAAGCACCACGGTCACAGCCAAAATCAGGAGGAAAAAAAAAAGCTAGTCATACAAATGTGAAAGTTTAGGATGGTCATTTTTATTGGCTGAGAATAAGACCAACCTAATAACTCATAGCCTCTACATATTTTATGATATTTCAAACAAAGTGTAAGTTATTTTAACATCTAACATATAACTGTAAAAGGAAATTGGTGGAAATTATTTATTAAAAAAAAAATGAAATAAACAACATTTTTTTAAATAAAACATGTGGCAGCAATTTAAATTTAGAAAGAAAACTCAGTTTGCTCAAACTAAACCTGAACTTACCTGGATCAAAATCTAAACCAGCTTCAAGAAACAGACCTCTGCTCTATTCCAGATATAAATAATGCTGTTTTTATGTTTCAACAAACACCATATTTTTCATATTTTTCAATTTGTTCACCAACCTTTGAGTGAAAATGCATTCCCCTTTACTGCCTGAGCCTAAGAAGCTGACACATATGTGAAAATGAAAATAACAATACATATACAATGCACATGCTTACATTTAATAAGCCGTACTTCCACTGACCTCAAAACTCTAAGATTAAGATTTGTGTTGGATTAAAGATTATGCTCAAGAAAGAAGAGCATCTTTAATCCAAAGGGCACTGCTAAAGTAAAAATGTTCAATAATACACATGAAATATACATTTAAACAGATACACTACGCAATTCAACAGTTTTTGACATAATTGTTTCTCCTGAGTCACTGTGGCATCATAGAGAGTCACAGGCATCTACTGGAGCCATATGCATCAATACAGTGTACAAAAAACTACAAATTGAAATACTGCATTTGCTATATCTCTTCAAATAAACAAACCAAGAAAATGTGCACCTGACAGCAAACAAGGAATTATTTGGCGATTCCTTACCCAACTATTTATAAATTAACTTGCACAGTCTAGGGCTGCATAAAGAAAAAAATACAATATGCAATAACTTTGAATTTCTTTCCTTTTTTGGTCATGTTTAATTGTTGTGTTTTTATTTTCAGTGTCAAACAAAAGGCAGAATCGCTGGGTTGGACCCACACAGAGTCACAGTGGTGAGTTTATGTATTGATTTGCTATTACACTGAATCACATTTCAGTATTTTGTCAGTGTGGTTCTATCAGATACCTCTGGAGCTCTTTTAAAATACTTAACTGTCCATTTAAGAAGAACATTTAAAAATAGGCATCTGTACATTATTTTAAAGCTTAATGATCTTAACTCTCACGTGTTTTCAGTGTCATATCATCGAGGACAAACAACTGCGAACAAAAACTTGGATGAAGACAAACGACAGTCATACAGCGGTAACACACTTTAACCACCTGCTTCTCTTTTGGATTTAAGGCATACTTTTTATTGTTTATTGTCTCTCTTCTGTTAGCGCTGGACCGACTAGCTGTATACAACAGGGAGCCCTCGTCCAATAGAAACAGTTACAACTTCTGACATCATCAGTGTGGACAATATATGTTTCCTGTGTTCAATTTATTACATTTTTCTGATACATTTCAAGTGCCATTTTAAATCATATTTTTGTATTTGCTATATAAGACAGACAGTATTTTTATCAGAATACATTGCACACCAGCTGCTTTTAACTGTCATTAACTTTGGATCTACTGTAAATATTTGACCATATGTTTGTACACATTTTCTGTGCTTACTATGGGTTAAGCTAATGTTTACGTTTCCAATGAAGTGGTACGGTGTGCATTGGCACAGTTTGGCTCACTTTGGTAGAGTTTCTCCTGAAAAGTCTTGTGTTTCCACTGAGCTATGTCCAGAGAGAGACATCTGCTGCAGAAACAGAGACGTCGCACAAGAGACACAAAAGTATCTTTCTAAATGAGATATATAAACTGTATTAAAAGTGAACTTTTTACATTTGGATGCTTTGCCAATAATTAAAATAAAGTTTATAAATCCTTTGTGTAGTGATGTGAGGCTGGAGGTACAGCCGTAAACTGCTGCAGTAAATATCAGAAGTGCAAGTTTCTTTATATATAGCACCTTTCATTCATTCATTCATTTTCTACCACTTATCCCATTTGTGGGGTTGCGGGTGGCTGGAGCCTATCCCAGCAACTTTGGGCCTTAGGCGGGGTACACCCTGGACAGTGGCCAGTTTGTCGCAGGGCTGACACTTAGAGATGAACAGTGACAGACAACCATTCAGTCTCACATTCATTCACTAGGGATACTTTAGATTTGCCAATTAACCTATACATGCATGTCTTTGGGTACTTTACAGAAAACATCAATACAAATAAAAGACATTAAAAGAAACAAAGCATTACATTAAGCAAAGTGTGCAAGAAAAGATAATAAATAGATGATTTAAAAAACTACATTTAATCATAGGCTGGTTGATGAGGTAAGTCTTAAACACTTGTGCTGTGCAATGGCACAAATTTTATATGGAGTTACTAACTCAGATATATACTTTGGACCTTAACCACCAGAAGAATTTTGTGAGAGACCTGTAAATAGAAGGATAAAACTGTTTCAGGTCTCTAAAATTGTAATTCAGTGCTAATAAAAGATCATTTTGTTTTTGGAAAGAAATACCTAGAAGTACCTAGAAAGTTACGACTGTGGGGAATCTTAACAACCAAATATGTCTTTGGAGGTAAGTTACTTTTTAACAATAACAAGCTTGCTTTATGTTTTTCTTTTTGCTTCTCATTTGAGTTAACACCACCTTTTGGAAAGTGGACCACACACTTGGAATCAGGGGCTAAAGTGTTCCCAAAGTGGTACGATATGTTGTGCATTTATCAGACGCTTTGTAATCTTTTTTACAAAGAAAACGTCCAGATATTGACCAACGGGTACGATAGTGGAAAGGCTTTGCTGACCTAGCCTGGCCAACCTGACCCATTCACTTCGCAAAGTGACATGGGTCTGGAATCCCTTTCCTTCACAGCTATTTACACTTGTAAAAATAATGTTGACCAATCAAAAACATTTATCAAACAGGGCGGGTGTTATTCAACACTTAATTTGTCTAATTTGATTGTTTGCTTTCTAATTGTGTCCAGAGACAGCTTATTTTGTATCAGTTGCTTCGGTCCTACAGGCATCAAAGTTGAATCCACAAAGACCAGACTAAATCTTTGTATAAAATATTTAAAAAAGGATATGACCAGGTTATTACTGACTAGTAAAAGTGCTTTCTCTAAACGTCTAAATGTACTGCACAATAAAAATTTAAACAAGAACCCTTTTGTTTACATAAATCATATTTCAAAATGAGAAATGTGTTGTGTAACAGATTTCCTGTCCCTTTGAGAGTTGTTTTCTTGCTATAACCCTGTGCTGGAAGTTGCATCAAATAGTTAACACAGTGCTGTTTATTAATACACTGATCACAGATACAGATAATGATAATTACATGAGAATTGTATAGTATTGTGAATAAATAAAATGTAAATCCTTTTTAGAACAGGGAACACTGAGACTGAGGTGGTTACTAAAAGCAGACGTGTGGTTTCCGCTGCCGTTGACACCAGTTTCCTGTTTGTGTTATTTCTGTCTTTCTCCTCCTCCTTTTCTGTATTTCTTTTGATTGTTTTAAAGGTTGCACCTTGCACTTTTTTTGCATTGATCTCTCCTGTGAAACATCACAGCTTTATACACCCAGAGAGGCACACCCCTGTGCCTTTGTCAATCCTTCAAAGGCACAGGTAAATTAAAGAACTGTAGAAAGAAAATCTCAGAGGTTCAGGCCTCAGTCATTATAGTCATAGCCTGCATTAACATTAATCAAAATCCACCAAGAGAGAAATGAAATGCCAATAACAGGAACAATGAACAACAGAAATCTCATACATTGTCAGTTTCGACCATCGCAATACATTGTCAATGGCAGAATTAGCATTAGCTCCAAACATCATAAATTGTGCAAAAACAAGATGCAAAAACAAAAACACAATGTCTGACCTGTGTTCAATGTCAAAGCCTCAGAAAGAACATCAATGTGTGGCTTGATATGACGCTGTTTTGTTAAATCAGTACAATTAGCCATTAATTTTACTGGCGTGGTGAGGTAACCATAGTAACAAAAAAAGTAATTAGCTTAGGTTATAGCTAATGTTGCATTGGGCTCCTCTCTCACCAACTCTATGGAAAACAACCAGTCAGTTTGTCATTTAAACATGTTTTATTTACCATAGTAAGTTTGCACCCTCGTTAAAATAAATCACTGTAATAATCACAATAATAATCACTGTGAGGCCTGTGAATGTATTGATCTATAAGGACACTCTCTTCAGAAAAATTTGAGAAATCAGCTGTTTTCCAGATGAAAATAATGATGCTTTTCGAGCTGTTTCTCTGTGTCAAAAGACATATTCAACACTGAAAATAAACTTCCTGGAATGTCATATGACAAGCCGATGTAGACCAATGGGAAAGCTCCTTTTTCAAGCATGTGATTGGCCAAGGTTTTCTGTTCCTGAATAGAGGTTCTATTAAAATCCCTTACTATAAACAGTAGATAGAATCATAAAGCCTGTTTTTTACCAAATGATTCCTTTTACAATATGCTATTTGGGGTTTAAATCATTCTCTTAACTAGAAGAAAAAATATGACGTACGGTCTGTTTAATGGAAATGTTGATAAGAAGTTTTTTTGTTGATGTTGTTTTGTTTTTTTAAGATTAGTCTTTTCTGCCAATTACTGTCATAGCAATGTTAGTTAATTTCTGTAATTTTCATCAGTCCTGAACACCACGGAGAATATATAGCTGAAATAATCAGGAAGTGTCATTAAGACTGTTTTAATCACATCTTTATGTTTAATACTGCAGCTGTATGTGATGTGTGTGCCTTTAAACCCAGTGGTTACCGGTGAACACAGAGCCGTCCATCTGTGCAGTGAGTGGGTGTATTTCGCCGTGTCCCGCGCTGGTCAGGTCACGGTATGAGATGATAATCTGGCCTCGTTGCAAATGTCCCACACAGAAACAATGACAGATGACGGCAGATTACAGACGCAGATTATCCACCGGGGATTGAAACGGAGCGACGTAAAAGCAGCCAGAGATGAATAAGACAAAATATGGAAGAGGTAAGGCACACAGAGAGATACAGACGGGTCTAAGTTAAAGCACAAAATGGAAATGTAATGGTTCAACATGGTTTGATGAATGGTACATGCCAATACAAGTATTCAAACATTAATGAACCGTACACAGATTTCAGGGCCATATTAGTGAAAGTTTAAAGTAAAATCTGTCATTCTAGTTGAATATAAACTGTAACCACAACAAAATGTGAGAACTCCCTTGGGATATAGTATGGTCTCAGTCCTACTGCCAACAGCTCCACTGAATGTGTGTAATCTAAACGTTAACCTATTACATTAATCTAAATAGAGAATCCATGGATTTTGGTGTACAGCAGCTGTCTGTCTGACCTCCCTCTGCTCACATCGACCCTTTAGCTCTTTCAGCACGAGTCACGGATGAAACGTTTGTGGGAGGTTCCTGGGGATTACCTATTTTTACTGGTCAGGTTTTATGAAGCAGAAGGCCACTGGGAAAAAAAAATACTGACAGCTTAAATTGGGACATAAATCATAATCAAACATTTTAAGCAGAAGGAGCAGCAGAAATATTTAGGGGGAATATGGGCAAACAAATATGCAAATAAGCTGCAAAAGATCTAACTTGTCTTAAAAATACAACAACATATTATACTGGCATTTAACTTGGACCTTAACTGGTTTTAAGTGGACAGGTTATAGATGGATTTGGGTTGGTTTTAAGTGGTTTAACTTGTACCCTTAGTAGTTTTACTTGGCTCTAAACAGGTTATAGAGGATGTAGACTTTACCCAATATATAAACTAGCTGCAAGAAGATATAGGGCTCCAAAGTACTCTGGTTACAGTGCCAGTCACACAGTAAATCATCCAAACACATCATCTGCATCTCCATTACAATCCTCCTCTAAAGGAACTGATAAAAAGTCAGAGATGTTGTTGAGCATGAAAATTGAAGGATTATTGTTACCCAATTTATCCCATAGTGACTTGCCAGTTTATATCCATGTCACAAACAAAGTCCCATTGAGGGCACTCTTGCCTCATTGAGGGCCGTGCCTCCTGTAGACAGCTTTTACTGTGGTGAATGCGTCTTTTCAGAGGCTTTTTACAGTTGAACTGGAGAAATACAATAATCAGACTGGAGTAGGGCCTGTAGAGACATGTTATTATTCATACAGGATTAATAGAAACAGCTAAAACGTCTAATGAACCATTTAAAACCTGATTTAATTCACTATAATATCCATTAGGAAATGGTTGGCTTCATGTGAGGCATCTGCCGTAGTGTAGATATAAAAATAGAGACATACAATTGTTAAACTTTGTAATCTATGTGTTTAATGTGTTGTAAAAGCCGAGCAATATCTATTTTTCCCTCTGTTCACTCTTCATCATGTGTTTTGTGACTTTCTGCATTTGTTCCCAAAGTCCGAACTATCTGTGAACAGGTCTGAACTACAGTCTGCTGCTATTGGACCTTTCTGACACATAACAACATAGACAACAGTGGAAATCAATACAAGTCTCAAAGCATTATCAAAGGCTAACATTTGATATGCTCATGGTGTAAGTAATGTCCTATATCACCCTGTAAGTGTATCATTCAATATTTTAAAGATTAAAAAGCATGGGAAACAATAAGGCTGTTTGTAAATAGCACTCACTTTAAAGATTAAAATCACATTAATCTCACAGGATTATTCACAATTTACTGTTTACTAGGTTATAAATAAACATACAGTCAAACTAATCCATAGCCAATACATTTCTGAATAAATACTGCTTTGATTGGTGAGTGCATAAACATCATAGTGAGACATTTATCACTGCTCTACAAAATCCCAGTTTGGTTTGAGGCCCATAGATTTGAGTAAAGCATCACCAGAAGTTTCTCATGTCTTCCTGCTGTGTCTGTCCTGCTGAGTTGTAGGAAGTTGTTGAATTCAAATGCTAAACACTACGAAAATCCTCAGGTATGGCTGCTCTATGTGGATTCAAGTTGGATTTCCAGGGAACAGGGCCGACGTAGGGAGAATACATTTGCTTTGGATGCATTTGGATAAACACACAACAAAAATCTAAGCTTTACATAAAGTCACCTCCATTTGAAATAAACAGCTTCGATTGGTCTGACAGCATTTCCGCAGAATGGAAATGGCTGTGAAGGTGAACGTTCGGACATTCAGACCAAATGCAGGGAGTCGATGGCAATTAAACACACAAAGAAGGGAAAATGGATGTCAGTTGGGTTTAAAAGCGCATAGATTATGTTGTTTTACATTTTGTATGGCTCTATTTTTCTTGCTACGCTACGGCAGATGCCTCCTGTGAAGCCAACCGTTTCCTAATGAGTGTCAATAGAAAACAGTGATTCGAGTCTATATTGATAATAACATGCCTCTATTGGCCTTACTCCAGGCTGATTATTGTATTTGTCCAGTTCAACAGTATAATGAGCCTCTGAAGAGACACATTCACCACAGTGAAAGCCATCTACAGGAGGATCATCATGAAAACAGCAATCAGGGAAAGTCCAATAGTGTTTAAAAACTGTAGTGTGAAACCAAAAGTTACTGAACCTAATAAATACTGTGTAAAAATGTGTAACTTCTTAGTGACTTTCAGGAGAGTAAACGTCTTATGATACGATCAAAGACAAAGACTTCACAGTTATTAAGTTAAACCTGATTATGGTGTAGGTCACTAAATTAAAGCTAAAGTCATGTTGAGTATGATCTCTAATATATAAAACTACTAATTGTGGCAAAATTGTAAAGCTGCGAATAAAGTGCTTTTATTGAATGTATTCATTGGATTTTAAGAAGACAGTAGTAGCTGTAGAAGCTGTAGTAAAAAAAATATGTGGCGTTTTTCATTTTTCCTGTTAAGCTCCTCTCTCAGTGTTGGATTCATTGTGCTCTAAGCCCCTTCTGCTGCTCTATTACCACTCTCCCCTCACTCACTGCTGTCAGATCTAGGAGAGAGGGATTTATGCTCAAATTAGAGAGACCAACAAAAAGTGACTTAGTGCTGTTTTGCCTCAGAGCTTCTGTTCACATCACTGACTACGAGTCTGTGTAGTTTACTGAGTGCATTTGTCCAGACACTGCACTAAAGTCTCTTTAAATCCCACCTTCTCAAAACCACCACAATAACAGTTGCCATGTGTGTCTGGCCTTTTTAAGAGTCTGAGTTTCTTCAAGTCAAATGGAATTATAGGAAACTGGCACAGCTCTATGAATGAAATGTTCAGAAAGCTGGGAATAAACAGAAACAGTGTAATGTTTACTGCAGCAGCTGTACCTCCAGCCTCTCACTGCTACAGGAGTTACTTTGATTTATATTAAATATTAACAATGCATCCAAGTTTCAAATGTCTGCATCAAATACATTTTATATCTCAAATAGAGACACAACTTTTGTGGCTCTTTGATAACGTCATTGTTTAAGTAATAGGCACAGCACAATGGAAACACATGCCATTTCAGGGGTTACCTGTCCTGTACTGACCCGACCCGTGCTGTACCCATAGTGGGAACACAACTATTGAGGTATGGTACGTTACCCTTTTCTGGGACACCTTTTGGTAATAATAATGCTACTGGGACACAAGGCTGACTGAGAGAGGAGAAATTTTTAGTAAAATCATAAATAAGAATGGTTTAAAACTAGTCTGTCCCAGTTGCTTTCGGGATCACAGGGCTAACATGTTGGTAACTAAAGGTAGCCAGTGTTTTTTGTTGATAGATAGTATAAAAACACATTTTATAGTACTTTTGTGTTGGAAAAAAATCCACGTCTTTAATAAAGTTCATTGCATAAAGTAAAACATACTAATAATTATTCAATGTGATAAAAAGAGATTGAGAAAATCCAAAAGAGAGTGAGAGAGCAAAAAGGAAATGCTCTGAAAAAATAAAATATGGGATTGTGCTGCGTGAGGAAGAGAGGGAGGAGGGACACAACAGAGAGAGGGTGAGGAGGATTATTTACCGTTTTAAACGAATAAATCCGTATTGTGTGAATCTGGCTCAAGAGAGGGAGATGAGAGAGAAGAGGAGAGAGGTTTGTAGCAGAGAAGAGAAGAGACGGGGATGAACACAACAAAGACGAGCCAAGAGAGACGTGTTTTTAAAAGATGCTAATTGTTTTGGTGAAAGGAATTTTGCAAAAGTTACTGAAGATGGAGGGAGTTTGGTAAAAATAAAAGAAGATATGTAAACTGGATTTGAAGTAGACAAAGGTAAGTATAGAGCATTTTCTCTGAGTATAAGAGAGAAATATTATTTATTTACGAAAGTGTGATAGAAAGAGTGTAAAGCTTATACCAATGGACTAGACCAGGACTAGGGTTATGACCAGGGTTAGATCTAAAATCAGGATCAAAACTTGGACTAGCACTTTAGCCTAATTTGGTTCTGGTTTAGACCTGGCTTTGGTATGTCTTATTCCTGGTTTAGTCCTGTTTTAGACCTGGTTTAGTCCTGGTTTAGACCTGGTTTAGACCTGGTTTAGTCCTGGTTTAGTTCTGGCTTAGACCTGGTTTAAACCTGTTTGTATGTTGTTTAGTCTTGTTTTTTTGGACCTGGTTTTGATGTGCATGTCCAAAACTAAGGTCTTGGACATGATTTATTCCCAGTTTAGACATGGTTTAGTCCTGGGTAAGACCTAGATTAGTCCTAGTTTAGATTTGACAAAGCTCTTTGTGGGACAATGACCTGGACTAAACATTATTCTAAGACTATATGTAATTAACTCTTGGACCAGACCCTGACCAGGACTAGGACAAGAGCAAGAATAAACCAGGAGTAGGACCAGAGATTAAAAACTATTTAAACACTTGGACTAGGTCTAGGATTGGGACTTATTCCAAGACTTTGAGACTCTTCTGTTGTAGTTTGATAGTTTCCTTTGATTTGACCCGTTCAGTGATCACTAACACGTGGGACATATATATTTAACTCTGTCATCGTCTGTTTGCTCTTTGATCCTGTGCAGCAGCTTTGACCAGATCCCAAACAAACAGCTGAGTTAAATCTGCTCACTCTGTGTTTTTACAGGAAATGTTGGCTTCAAATGGTTTATAGTTGTATCTCACTGCCTATCATTTTTAAAGGGACTTAGGAAATTTGGCTCGTGTTTGGTCAGTTTTTGCAGTGATGATAGCATTTGTCATTAACTAACTCATTAAACTAGCATGTCCAAAAAAACTGTCAATATTTATATAGTTATATACTAGGGATGTGATGAGAGAAATCCCACGAGACAAGAAACAAACTAAGGTTCATGAGACGAGATGAGATTGCTCCACTATTTCCAGGCGTGGCTGGTTAAAGGTGTGTCTTGTTATAGTGCTGGTATTAACCACAGTGTATGACATTGTTTTCTTACAATCTTTATATATTGTTTGTTTCTTGTCTATCACTCTTTTGCAATTTCTTATTTCTACCTGAAAAACAAAATGTTGCCACACAGATGATTTGAAAGTGTCATCTTGAATACTAATTTCAGCTTTTCAGTAAAATTTTAAGGGAAAAGTCCAGTATTGGTCTATGAAATACTTATAATGGTAACTTATTCCATTCAGTAGGTAACTGTCAGCCCCAGTTTGGAGAAGCAGACAGGAGGCTACTACAAGAACTCTCAGTGCAAGTGTGTGTTACATTGAAAGGATTTACAAGCATTTATTTTGACATATGACTTTTATTTATTCTGTTCCCCATTTATACAAAGCCAGAATTTACTGTTCATTTGTACATGATCAGTGTGGCCAGAGTCTGAACCAATATGGGCCATTTCCTCACAGTCTCGCACTCAACTACAGTCTCTGTGGTGTTGCTCCTGTCTGCTTCTACAAGTGAGCAGAGAGTGTGCAGAAATACATTATCTCCAAACTATCTAATAGAACCACATTTACAAAATACTCAACTGCACCTTTAATATTTTAGCTATTGTAAATCTATCTTATCGCTTTTGTATGACATTCATGCACCAAAGTAATCTAACTTTTCTTATGTCTCAGGTGTTAAGTTACACAAGAACAGTCCATTAAACTTCGAAAAAAAAATGTCTCCTCTGAGAATGTATTTTTATAGTGCTTTTTTGGAAATACTATTTGACATGAATTGCAGAAACTGACAGCTTTTTTGGCATGCACTAACACAGAGATTTGGACCTTTCTGAATGACTTTGTGATTATTATTTTTTTTTTACCACCATTGACATTTGACCCTGTGAGAGCATGATATTACTCCCACATTAGAGATTTCCTTTGAAAGTGTTATGCCACGTTGTTTTGGCATTAGTCATACTCAGACAATCACTGTGCTGATAGACTGTTTTTTTTTTTTGTTTGTTTGTTTGTTTTTTTACTTCAAAATAAGATAACATCCCATTATATCCCAAAGGCCTTCAGTGATGGGACACATGAGAAGGTCTGCTGTGAGGTGGGACAGAGGGATGAGGACACTACTGCTGCTGATTCACTGGGCTTCAACACAAGGTCAGTATTATTGTTGTTTTCCAATGTTTCTTTTTACTTGGGATTCTTTTTTTTTTTTTTTTTTTTTTGTGCATTTCAAAGTTTTGCTTCAACAACATTTGCCACATTACACTCATTTATATATATATATATATATCACTTTTTTTAGTCCCAAATGTTTATTGAATTTTTGTCTAAACCAAGACGTCAGTAAGAGTTTAGGAAAATTGCCTAAAATATATGATATAATTGAGCTTTTATTGTGTAGTGTTGTATTGTGTGTTAAAGTATGTTTTTATTCTTGACCTCACTTGCCTATATCTTCTTCCCAGTTGGCCCAGTTCTCCTCCAGCCTCCTCTGCCTCTCTCTCTGCCGGTCCACATGTCGGTGACCCCTCCTCCCTGGCACTTCCTCCCTCTGTTTCAGGCCGAGCTGGGTCCCCTCTTCTCCAACTCCAGCCCGTTTTCTTCCTCCCAGAGTCTGTTCTTGGTCCCTCCTTCGGGCTGGGCTCCCACTCCAGCGCTTCAAGCTTCTTTTGGCCCTTATTCAGTTACACAGGTAGGAAAAATAGATAATAAATATAGTATTCATATTTGTAAATGCTGATCTCTGATTTTGTTTTACAGCTGATATCAGAGCCTTCTCTCCCTTCATCCTCTGCTCTGTCTGCATCACTTCTGTCTGAATATGTGGAAAAAGAGAGGGATGAGATGGGACAGGAGAGGTTTAGGGTGAGAGTGCTGTTCCATCAAAGGGGTGACTCTGGAAACATCGGGACCTGCATCAGTCTCCACGCCTTTAAAGAGACTGAAGAGCACAAAGCCTCATGTGTCACACAGGTGAGAGACATGACTTATAGAAAAACAAATCAAACAAAAACCAAGGCTTAGTGACAATGGATAAGGTGGTAGTTGGATGGATCTGTTTGTGATTCCATGTAACTCAGGAAGCCTTTCCACCCTTAACACCAGACATGACCTCAGAGACTAACATGGTGTTCTACCCAGGAGAACTACGGTTATGAGCTTCTTTTATCGCTACAATGAACTGCAACCAGCGTCGTGTCAATATCAATGTCATGTTTATTTAAAAAACCCACTATCACAACAGCAGTTACCTCAAAGGGCTTTACAGAAAAGCAAATAAGACAAGCCCTTGGCCCATTGGGGTGAGGAAAAAAAAAAAAAACAAAACCCTAAAAAAGAGAAACATCAGGGAGAACCACAGACTCTCAGGACAGATACACTGTGCAATAGATGTGTCCAGGACAGTGTTCAAGACATATATATATAGTCCATGATACATATAATATATATATAATATGATATCAAAAAAAAACAACCCCCCTTGGGGGGGGGGGGGGGGGGGGGGGGGGGCCCCCTGGGGGGGGGACAACCTTTAAAAAGCCAAATCTTGTTCAGGAGGTCTAACAAAAATGGGTGGAATTCATACAATATAAATGAATACAGTTCTTCTGTCAAAGTGACAATTGTAATGTAAAAGAAAGGGACTGCGTCAGAACTGAGGGGGTCCATTGTTCTTGTTCTTGAATGCATTTGAAAAGAGAGGTTTTATTCCAATCACAATAATGAGACTAGTTTTGCTCTTGAGTCCTTTATATTTGTGGTCAAAGCCAGGTTGAGAAAAAATGTGTTTGATAGTGAAACAAGATCTTTAAAAAGAGGTTAAACCGTCAACACTACCCTTTACATTCAGACTACTTAATTACTATTCAACTTACTAACTTAAAATAATCAAAATGACAAACCAATAATGCACTAAGAAATCAAACTAATGAATTACAATAAATATACAACATGATGCTAGAAAGCAGCAATACATCCTAGAAAGTACACTTCAATGGTAAAACTATGGAATTCATGATATCACTATGTTTTTCACTTCTACTTATCTCCTCAGCCCCCTTTAGGTCTGTGTGTGGTAACTCTGATACTGCCCAGTGATTGGTTCAAGGATCAAAACAGCGACCAATCAAATCAAAGAACAGGCGAGTTGCGCAGTCACACCCCTTTTCATCGACAAGTCAAAAAGAGGGAACGGCAGAGACGTGGACAAATTGATGTCAGACTCAGGCATGCATCATCTCAAATACTCAGGTGGGATTACGGAAAGAACAGCATAATGAACATGACTTTATGGAGTGATCTAACATTTGGGTGTTAATATTCAGATATAATGAAGAGATGGAAGAGGAAACTGAGGGTCCACAGGGTCTCAGATCCCAGCATCCAACAAGAAACCAAGTCCAGCTCTATTACTCCTCTGTAGAAACAACCAACCTCAAGTTTAGCTCTGGGTACGTTTGGAGAATTGTGACACACTTTAATTCTCTCTTGGCCAATTCATGTCCCATTTTTTGTGGATTTTCCAGAGGCCAAATACCTCTGTCTGCATTGCAACTGAATAGATATCAGAGAAAATAATCATTCCATAAAGCTGTCCCAAATAGCTTTAAAGAGAAGGGAGTCCAGATCTTTTGATTTTAGTGCAGTGAATGGGTACTACAGAATAAGGCTGACCATGCATTATATCCCCACCACAACATTTCCAAATTCACACTCATTTGGTCGACACACAACCATTATTCTCTCTATGAAACCACAAGCTCAACTCTTTGTCTCGTAAAGTCGAAGTTCGTTGGTGTTAGTGAAGGTTTAAAGCTGCTAATTGTGTTTTTCCTCCTGAGCCTGACATGATGCAGCCTCTTGCTCCTTAAGGATCAGGTCTGTGGAGAAATTTAGATGAACTGAATCAAGAAATAAACCCAAAATCAAATGTTACTAAAGCTAGTACTAAAACTTAGAGCTAAATAAACTTGTGTGTTGAGATTGGGCGACAGAGAATTGTTATTTGGGCGTAAATATAAAAGTAGATAGGATGAACTTCTTTTGTTCCTCTAATAAACAGCCATATACCTAGAAGAAAGAAAAGTAAATAGAGCACTTTTTGCTCTAAAACTTCAATTCAGGTTTAGCATCTTGCCCTTGTTTCATTCATTTAAATCTCACCATTCATTATCTACATTGTATTAAACACAACCTAGGGCTACCCAAATGCAATATTTAATAAACTTCCCATCATGATTGGTCAATTATTTTCATATGCTAATCACCAATTCTAAATATTTTAACATTTACCATGTATTGTGTAGCCCTTCTTCTTCTAACTTGCTGATCTCATGCTCAGATGTGAAGATGACAGAGCGGCCCAGTCTCAAAGGCAGCTCTTCTACCTCAAAGCAGTGACGCTGAAGGAGGATAAGAAGGACCTGAAGCCAAACAGGACCAAAGAGGAGGAAAGCTGTCTGAATGGGCCACAGGAGGAAGAGCTGAACCTGGACTCACACGTCACCATTCGGTTTCACAAGGGTCCGGTGCTTATCGGTCGACCAATCAGAGTGTCCGTGAACCTCAGAGCCAACTTCAGCGCTGAGTTTGTTATCATTAGGTAATACTGTTATACCAGTAAACTGAAAGTTAGTTCAGTTCTGACTTGACTAGATTAGTTTCCGGCTGATGGGACCAATATTTCCTCTCTTGGTGTCTTTGTTTGTGTTACTGCTTCAAGTTGCTACTGTTGCACTTTTATTTTTTATTTGGTAACACTTAAAAATTACACATAATTTAGAGAAACATTATAATCATACATGCCCATTGACTTTAAACAATCCATGTTTGTCCTGCTTCTCATCTCAAGGTGAAAACTTTGCCATCCCCACATTGATATCACCTAATTTAAAAGCCCTGGTGTCCATTATAGTGCCAGGCAAAATTCAGATCAATGTATGATTTACATGTTATCCATTGTTATTATAATCCCACAGGCTGAAGGTGAAGAAGGGCTTAGTGTCGATGGTGGCTCAGCGGACTCTGGCCTCCGACATGTGGGCCGTGACCCTTGAGAAGACCCAAGGCCCCAATCATGATGTGGTTTCAATCCTCTGCCACAAACACAGCACCGCGAAGCACACGCTAGAGTAAGAGAATTGTTTTTCTGCCCGCCTTCGTTTCTAATCATTCATTCGATAAAATATCTCTCTGTTCTCTCCCGTCGCAGTCCCTCATTGCTCCAGCAGGTGGTGTGTTTGTCGGTGGATGGTCTCAGGAGGAGTTTCGGCGTGGCGATGGCGGTGCCGGCGAACTGGTGGGTGGAGTACTCCGGGCACAGCCACCCTCCGCCACATGGGGCAGGAGAGAGCATCTTTTCATTTGCAGATCGGCCAATTATCGGCATCGCTCCGATCACAGAGGTACTGTTCGACACTGTAGTATACTTACTTGTGCTACTGAAAAAGCTTGTTGGACTTTAAATAGGATTGTCAAGTTTTTATGAAGTCACAAATGACTCTGGCCCAAACCCAAACATCACTGACCCATTTTTAAAAGCACTCGGCCAATAAGGACCGGAATCAGGTTTATGCTAGATGACTAGATTGACTTTGTTTTTGGTATTAGTAGTGTTGTCAGACTAATTTTTGAGACCAGAAAGTATCAAGACCAAGACTTTTGGGAATCAAAACCGAGTTAAGAACTTAATCAGTGAATTATATATTGGAAAAGATCACAAGGAGTTGTAAAATTGAAACTGTCCAAGACCAGTCTCAAACCAAGTCCAGACTATTGGAGGTTAGTGTTGCTGAAGGAGGCAGAGTTAGATTTTTAATGTGATATAAAATTATGGCCAAGACTGAGACAGGATCCTTACAAAAGGTTGTTGAGACCAATCTTGAAGCAAGTCTTGAGTTTGAGTCTCGATTTTTACAGCACTAGGTATTGGTGCATGCAGGAAACAACAATAAACAAATGACAAAATAGATTAATGAGGAAAAAAGCTACACAGTAACCAGGAACCTGAATAAATAATAGCCGCTGTTGGTTTTCAAAAGACATCATATTTGCTTCTTTGGTTTTTTTTGGCTGCTTATTTTTTCCCATTAAACAGCCATCCTTTGTGTCGGATACGTGTTTGAATTAACTTATAAATTCATATTAACAGAGTAACACTATCATCAACACGGCCATACTGACGAATCACCCAGTGTCACTGTCTGTCATCATTTTGGCCGTGAGTCGCTCTGGAAAGGTGTCTGATGTCACTGCTGCAGTAACGTGCCATTCCACCAACGAGAACATTATTAAGGTACAACCACATTTCAAAATATCGACCCTGGCGTGATAAAAGGTGTGATCTTTTTTTTTCTCTTCTCTCTCTTCCTCTATTTCCTTTTAAACAGGTGTCCACTGACTGTTCATCACTCTTTGTCGATGGCAGTGAATCGGGAGAGGGCCACACTTGTGCTCGAGTGGACTTCTCTCTGGGCACGCTCAGTGGCTCCATTTGTGTTGAGGTGTGGGCTCCCTCTGTGCCCCTGAGGGTTTCCTTGGCAGACCCTGTGCTTAACGCGATCAACGGCTGGGACCACTTCACAGAGGACAGGTAGATCAATCCTGTTTCATATTAGGGTCTAGACTTCATTTAATCAAGAATAATACGCCTGATAGCAGAGGTAATTGTTTAGATAAATGAGAGGCACTGATAAAACTTGCTCTCTTTTGTATTTAACATTATATACATACTTATGGACTTAAGTATTCAGATTATGACTTGTCATATCGTTTACAATAAATATGTGGAGCATTTATAATAAGAAGCCATAGCCTCAATGTAGTTTTGAATAGCTGTCGAACCATATGTTTATTTAATTTGGCATGCATTTGTATAATGTCTGTTTCTCTTATGGCTATGTGCATTTTACATTAATGTACGTTTTGCAGTTTTAGCTCAGATAGATCTCAGTTTAACAGTGTTTGATGAGGAAGCACAGGCCCTAAAACCATCCTCCATGAGGTGTTATTTCCAGCATGAAGCATTAAATCCAGCATAAGACAGTCAGAAGTATCTAGTCACTAAGTCCTAAATGCCCATAAGCTTGAATTGAAGGTATGCATTAATCTTATCTATCCACTCACTGACAGCACACACATTAAGTCAGTTGCTAAAACCATCTTGTTAAAGCTGAATTTTCTATTTTATTTGGCTAATACCCTTTTTGACCATCTAAAATATCTTGCAGTCTTCTTAACTTTTGCCACCATAATATACATGCTCATGTTGTTTATATGTACTCCTCAGATGATCCCAGTTTCCACTTTAGGATATAATTGTCCTGACTTTGCTGTTTCATAATAGTCCAAAGATGTGAATGTGTTACCTACGTACCTTGCCATGTTTTGATGTTAAACTTCCATGATGTTACTGTGATGTAAAGAGTCAATGAAGTTAACCTAAGATTGTGTGTCTTGACCAATGTAATTCATCTGCTAGCCTTTACTTTAATGGACAACACATACTTCTTCACAAACCATTATTGACCTTTTGAACTGCATCTGAACAAAGATATGTAATGCAATAAGTTGGGCATCAACATTTACCCTGTATTTGCAAACACTCAAACCAAGAATGCAGCATTTATCTCCAAATGGAGCCATGCTTCAGTGTATCCTCCTCTGTTTTTCGTTTTTAGCTGTGAACCGGTTTACCAGCGCTCATCAGTCCAAGTCCTGACTCAGTTTAAGGCTCTGGACTCTCACGGCAAAACCAAACACTTGCTGAGCTCACCTGACTGGTTCGTGGACGTAACAGAGCTGGTCCAAAACTGGCTCCGAGTCGAAGACCCTCGAGTGGCATCTCTGGGAAAACACAACAATGTCATTGGCCTTCGACCTGGAAAAACAACACTATACGTGAGTTACTGTAGAAATTCACATTAGTGGGGCCTTGAGAAGAATGTTTACTTTTGTCTGTCTTCGTTGTTGCCAGGTCGTGTCGGAGCAGTGGGACGGGATGCTGGGCAGCTGTGGCGTCACGGTGACCACTGAACCCGTGACCCCTGGTGACCTCTCAGTTCAGTTGGTAAGCGGCCTCGGGATGACGCTCAGCTCCAGTCCCTCACACCCATCCATCGTCACAGCCACGGTCACGGCTTACAACATCCTCTACAACCATCACCAGGTGAGACATTAGACATGTCACAAGTCATGTAGTTTTTACATGTTGTGCCATGTTTTCCTAATATTTTGCACACCAATATAGGCATGTATCAAGGGCAAATAATCGTGCTGCATTGGTAAAAATTTCAGACTGGACAAACAAGACCAAGAGGAAGAACTTAAAGCGTTTTGAAGTTTCTTGTTTTTGTTTGTTTGTTTTTGTACCTTGATTTTTTCATATCTCCCTACAACAAGAGTTCAGTAATAAAAATGTAATAAATAAGATCTAATATAGTTATTATAAGGTTTGAACTAATAATAAAATATTTAAAAAACACAAAGATGACTTAATCATTATTGTAATTGCGCCCTTATTGTAAAGCAGTATTATTCTGTCTACCAAATAATACTGTTGTAGTCAGGCCAAGACCAATGTATGATATATTAGCATATATAAGGGAACAGTGTAAATCGAATGAGTCCAAGCCCAGTCTCAGTCCAAACTAGGTTAGTGTTTGGTGAAGGAGGCAGAGTTTAGAGTTCAAGGGAGATCTTATGATAGATGTTTTCATCCAATCACAAGCAAGGCCAGCCAAGACCTAGATGTTTGAGACCAGGATATATTTATACTTTTATATAGCATTTCTACTAACATGGGCACTCATAGCACTTTACACCAAGAGTCTATTCACCCATTCACGTAGGACCATGAAAAAGTGGTCTTCAGATGCGAAACAAAGACCGCTCTCAAGTTTAACAACACTATGTGACTGATGTGTAACTGATGATTCTAATGCCAAATTTAATATTTTAAGTAACCATTTGGTAAACCAGATCATTGGCACTTTGAAAGCTTTGACATAAAAACAAAAAAAAATACAAACACAAAAAGGGAGAAACCTAAAATTGTTCTTGTCTTTTCTATCCAGGAGGCTTCCATCAGCGTGTGGCTCCAGTTCAGCGACGACACAGCCACTCTCCTGTCCTTCTTCAGCGACATCCCTTCGTTCCTGCGTCTCTCCTCTTTGGCTGAGACGGTTGTTGTGGTGTCGCCTGGCTCCAGACAGCGTATCTTTGCTCAGGGCGATGGCGGCGGGCCTCTACTTCGCGCCGAGCTGCAGGTCGCCACGTGCCACAACCGACCGATCACCTCCAACTCTCTTCATGAAGACGACAGAGATGCGAGCGGGTTACGTCGACTGGCACGAGGATCTGGCTGGCTTCGAGTCAACTTAGACCTGGATTTTATCAAACCTACAAGAGGCAAAGATGAAGAAGAATTTGAGTTTGATTTTAGTGATACACTGGCAGAGGTAGGCAGTGATATTTATGCGCCAGAAGACGGGGAAAATGGGAATATAAGCAGCGAATATTATGACAAAATCAATGGGAAAAACTGGAATGAGGTTAACAATGGTGACATGATACGACGAAATAATTTAGAAAGAGCTGTTCTGATGCCGAGCCAAGAGGACGGCATGGTTTATTTTGCTCCAAGTCAAGAGAAAGGAGAAGAACTTTGGGACGAACACGGACCATTTGATTTGGAAGTGGGATTAGGGGCTGTGCTGTCTCTTCTCTGTTTGTTTATAGTGTTGTTTTTGGCCAATTGTCTGCCCTGTGCCCTGAGAGATCGGAGAAAAAGAAAGGAAATGAACACAGAGGAATGTGAGGAGACACATGAAACAAGGTTGAATGAAGAAGAGGAGAAGAGGGACAATAACGAAAAGAAAGAAATGGAGGGAAATAAAAAGGAAAGCAAAGTAGAAATGGATGAAGAGCGAGCGGAGAAGATGATAGACAATCCAAAAGAAGTGGAGATCATTTGTTGATTGTTGTAACAGACAGTGACAATGACTTAAAGATGGAGTGTGTAGGCAACATCTAAAGGTGAAAGTGGAGATTGCATTTCCAGACCTTACACTCCTCCATTTTAAGCCCATGAGCATCTACGGTAGTCCTGCTGGGACATGCTGCTGTCTGTGAACAAAGGGGGAAAATGTCAGATGATGAGTTCATGCTAAAGGGATAGTTCAGTATTTTGTAAATGTGGTTCTAGTCAATACTTTGGAGCTAGTTGATTCCATACAGTAGATCAGACACGTGCAGAGTCTGGCCCAGACAGTGCACCTTTATTGCAAAATGTTTACAGAATGTGATCATTTCTTTCAATGCAGATAAAAACAGCCGTATCCCATCAACATTTTCCCAAGTCCTTTTGTCCTGTTGTCATGACTCACATGTCAAAGGTTTGTCACTGTAATATAAGCCTTTGCGCAAAATCATGCTGTAGTTAAGTAATCAAAAGTTTGTTTAAAATAAAGTTTAAAATGACCTGTATGACAATGATTTTATTGTGTCTTTACAAATTATTTGTGGCATATCAGGTGTGATGTGACTTTACGTGCTGTTGAATTAGTGAGTGAAAACCTCCCTCTTGTGGCCACATAGTGCAACATCACTTTACTAAACTATTTGATCCTGCATTTGACAGAAAGTAAAACATGTATGATATGTAACTTTAGGAATGAATGGCTATTTACCTTTTATCTTACTGAAAAAGCTACAAATCAAATCAAGCATTAAACCATTGCATGAGAAATTTCAGAAACTGGGCTTTGATTCTATTGTACATTTTATTATTTACTTGTAACTACTATATGACTGCTAGTTACATTACATAATGATCTGTTCCTGCACAATTTCTATTTGTCCTTAAGTTTGATTTTTTTTTTTTTTTTTTTTTAAGATACGGTTAGTTACAAGGGTTAATTAATGTATTTTGTATACCTTGTCTATACAATAACAGCTTCCATAAGCAGAGTGGCGCAGCGAATGCGTGCTGGGCCCATAACCCAGAGGTCGATGGATCGAAACCATCCTCTGCTAGTTGTTTTAAAACAGGTAATCCTTGACTGACATGACAAAAATAAAAATTTAAAATACGTTTATCGTGACTGAAACACAAGCTATACGTTATTTTTCTTGAATACATTATTTTTAATCATGCCTATTACTGTCGCTACAAGTTATATATTTTACATTGCCATGGCAAGATTGTTATTCTGGTACCACAAACATTTTTTTTCCTTAAGGTTTTGTCACATTATTACTATTATTATTATTTTTGTTACTAATAGTCGTATGAATTTGTTTAAATATGTTTCTGCAACTGTTAAGGAAAACGTAGCAAGTACTGCAGTAGATTTACAGCACGCTAACGTTTAAAGAAAAAGCTTTCGCCCAACGTGGGGCTCGAACCCACGACCCTGAGATTAAGAGTCTCATGCTCTACCGACTGAGCTAGCCGGGCGTAGAACATGAGGATATGACGTAGTGTTTTCGTCACTGTCATAAATTTTCAAAATAGCTTTGGCGGCACAGATGTCGGACAATGTAAAGTTGTCAATTTTTATGGGATTCTTATTAATCAACCAAAATACTTCATCACCGGTTGATTTTATATGCATTTACATTGTTGTCCGTGAAGGGAATAGGAGTGTAGCTAGTTGGCTAACTTTAACAGCGTTAACAACTTCATGTCAGCTAGCCAGCTAAATAAACAAACAGAATACGGACGAAAAAAACAAGAAACATTTTAAGAGCTAATAACTCACCACATCAACTGATATCTTGGCTTACGTTATTTCCAGCGACATAATGGGGTCTTTCTGAGAAACACTGACACCAAATCTGATCTTGGCAGGACAAAAAAGAGGTGTTTAGCCTTTTTAGTTGGAGGACGGCATCTGTTTATTGAACCTTGGCCTCCACACATGGCGTTATTACATCTATTTTAGAGAGGGTGGAGCCCCTTTGAAAAGTTATTAAAGCTCCCAAAATGTTAGCTCGGCTTAATCAAGTGTGTCCATGTAAATGCAAATCCATACCTACCTTTAATCCATGTTTAGATCTGGTTTAGTCCAATAAACAGGTTAAATGAAGAAAGCACCTTTACATGACCTGAATAACTGAGAATCTCCACAGACACCTGGTTGATTACTATTTTAGAATAAAGTTAGACCTGGTTGAGAATATTTCCACTTAGTTCCTATTTATTTTCAGGCATCATTTCCTTACCTGTAGAATTATGTATCTAGTAATTCTAAGGCACACCAGTAAATTTCCATGTTAAATTAAATGAAATAACATTCCTCAGACTTGCTCCTGTGTTTGATTGCCATTTCCACATGATAAAGCATGACATGTTTTGATTTAAAGGTCTAGAGACAGAAGTGTTATCCATTTATTTAATTTGCATGTATACAATATTAATTAAAAAAGACGCAACAGTAGCAAAAAACACAGCACATTTAGAGTCTGCTGATTTATTTAAATAGCACCAGTTTTAGGTTTACATTCGATAACAAGTTTGTTAATTCTGACACATTTTGTAAACCTTGTGTATTGTCTATCACCAAGAAATGTATGCAGTTATTTGATTTTACTCAAAGTCACAGTATCCAAGCTTAGAGTGACCATATTGCTTCATCGAGTTCGCAACAAACCCGTTCAAGTCCCTCTGCTTCAACAATTATAGGCTTTCTGGCCACCCGAGCACTAACCCGACCCTGGCCTGTTGCCCGCAGCCTGTCGCCGACTGCTGGTGTGTCCTGAGGTTGCAGATCCAAGCGAATCTTTTCCCGCAGTGATCACAGCTGAAGGGCTTCTCCCCAGTGTGGACCCTCTGGTGTTTCTTCAGGTTCCCGGCCTCAGAGAAGCATTTCCCGCAGGTGTCGCAGGTAAAAGGTTTCTCCCCCGTGTGCACTCTCTCGTGAGCCTCCAGATTGGACAGGCCCGGAAAAGCTTTACCGCAGACTCTGCAGGCGTATTTCCTTGAGCGACGTTCAGCTGGAGAGAAATGTCTGCTACGAGGCACAAAAACTCTGCGTAGGACCTCGACGGATGCCTCAGAGCTGGTCGATGCTGCTGCAGAGACACTAGAAGGTGGCGCCCTGTTGCCTTTTTGAAGCAGATGGGTGTTTGCTGTTCTCAAAATGGCAGGTGTCTTACTCCAGTGACGCTGGGACGGAGGAGACTGCATCTGTAATGAAGAGGAAGGAGGTGTCCTTGATGGCAGAGCTGAGGAAAGGAAAGAGAATAGAATTTAGTTTTCATTTAGGTTGCTAACTTCTTAACTCACCTTTAACTAGATGAGTAACAATGAGTACCACTCGGCTCTTTAAGCACCACCTTATTTGTGGTGTTACATTAAATTGCATATACACAACACTTAAAACCAGGGATCATCAACTAAATTTGCTTGAGGGCCAGCTTGTGTCTTCACAGGTGTTTTGCAAGGGGCCAGACTTTTAAACTAAAATATATAGTTTGCTTTTTCCTATAATTTATTTATTTATTTTTTTCATTTTATTCACGGTTTTATCTTTTATTGTTTTTCTTTTTTTACCGAAAATCTGATAGGTTATTTGAAGTTGAAAAGACAACAGCCTGTGGAGAACCGTGTTGGATGTTTAAAGATGATTTGTCATGTGAAAGAAAAGAAACTGACAAAGAGAACTACCAATCTGTCCTCACTCTAACTCATTCAATAAATCATTTTTTCCCCCCATCCCATATATGCAAAGAGGATTTTAAAAAAATAATTTTTTTCTGAGTCTGGGATATTGTTGCGATATTTGTTTTAGTGTTGCACAATCATCGACTATGACTCAGTGCCCAATGGCGAAGTACGCAAAGCAGCTCGATCTGCTCACTGATTTACAGATGTACATTTCTGTAATTTTTGAGTCATTTTAACAGCTATACTTATGTTTCAGCTCTACCTATTTTTCTTCTCATGTTTTCTGATTTTGGTAATGTTCTGGAGGGCCGGATTGAAGGCTGTGGAGGGCCTGATGTGGCCCCCAGGCCGCCTGTTGATGATTACTGCTTTAAACAGTGGCCAGTGTGTTTCTCTTTAGTCTACTGAAATCAGCATATTATGGTATAGCTCAAAAGTACACTAATTCAGTCATATATTCAGAGTACCACTGGCCATACACTTTTATTTTGTATTTGTCTGAGCCATCTCATTAACCTTGTTTACAAACTCACAAAAATCAATTTTGAACTGCTCCAAGCAAAGTATTTGAATTCAAACCATGGCCAAACTTGACTGGTGTGTCCAAAGAGGTGGCAGTACTGACGGGTATAGATGTGTTTTAGGTTTGAAGATGTAGCAAATGTTTTACAGCTACTTACGTAAAAAATATGACGCTGCTCTGATTGAATAAAACTACAGTTGTTAAACCAATAATTAACCAGTTCTGCATAGAGTAAAAATGCAAAGTACCTGCCTTTTTACATCACTTTCAGTAGGAGCTCTCCTACTCCTTCATTCAGTTATATACTACTGTAAACATACTTTTGACTGATAGCCACAAAGCAAAGGCCTTTCCTATAGGTAAACAATGCATTTCCTTAACTCTTACAATGCAGCTTACCCTTGAAAAACACATGCACATGTCTGGGACCTTCACGGACTCTTACTTTGTGAAACTGTGGGCTGTAGTTGGTTGTGAACTCTTGCTGCAGTCGTAAACCTCTCTGCACTGATGCCGCCTCCTGGATTTACCTCATTTTCCACAACAATAACCCCGTCTTTCTCGCTCTCTGCTGAAACAGTGGTGCTGAATGAACCGCTGGGGGCCACTCCTCCCGAGTCACTGTCAGGGGCCCAACGAGAGAAAAATGTCTCCAGCTCAAACAGCGAGAACTCGGAGCTGAGAGACTTCTGCGGCGCTGTGTTGGAATCTGGTCTCTTCAGACGAACAAGACTGGAGTCAGACTGCACAGAGAGGAGAAGAAAAAGGATTAGAAATGACTAGAATATAAATCACACATATTCACAGACTTACTTCACAAAGACAAAAGACACAGTTTGAATGGATCTTTTTCTGGATACTCAAGTGAAAAAGGCAGATTCAGGCTTTGAAATGACTACTTCCTGGATGGATGTTAATTGTTATTTAATAATTTCAGCCTAATATATTCCCAAGGGTTTTGAGATTAATACAATGTAGAGTCTAAACCTGTAGTCCCACTCATGTAAGTATATGCAAAAAAAATTAGAGAAAGCTATAACAAAGTATGACAAGCCTACAGTGTGTTATTGATAAAAACTGCACGCTAAGCTGCATAAACCATAGTATTATATTGACACAGATATCAAAGTTAATCGATTTAGTTTGCTCTGGTGATGTAGCCATCAGATATTGATTATTCGAACTAGGAGCTGAGAGAAGGGCTTCCTAAATTCAATAATTGATCCAAGTATGAAGAGAAAGATACTTCAATACATAAGAACATTTGTGCAAAAGATTTAAAAAGATAGAGACACATCATAGCGAGGGGTAGGAACCAAAAGTGTGTAAGTGACATTTGACCAACTTTACAGAAGAAAATAATGTGAAAGGCTTTTTTTTATCTTAACCCACTCAGTGGAGCAGGCTGCCCAGGAAACCTCTCCAGATCTGAGCTAGTTGGTCACGTTATAAACCAGAGACTACTGTATGGTTTTCGATGCTGGTGGGGCCAGAGAAAACCCTCCTGAGCACAGGGAGAATATGCTGACTCAGAATAGCCCCACACGACTCACAAACTCAGGACCTTCTTGTTATGAGGTGACAGTGCTAACCACTTTGCCACCAACATGTGTTATTAATAACTATTACTAAATTGTTGCATAAGTGGTCTGTCATCTTTTTGTCCATTTTATCATTTTCGACTAAAATCCTTTCACAAAGTCAAGGCCTTTATTATCTTCTATAAAGTTGGTGAAATGTCGCTTATGCCCTTTTGGTTCTAAGCCCATTAGTTAATACAGTATTTCTTTAATTGTGTCACAGTTTTGTCTGTTCACTGCTGAATGCCCTAACTAATAATACAAGGAAATGATTAAAAAACAAACACACAAATCCCTTTTTTCTTTTAAAATTTTAATTATAAAACAGCAATTGAGTTTACAAAATTGTGACACAATGAAGAATAGATTGCCCTTCTTCACACAAAACATTACATATGAATTGCCATTATATAATATAACACATGAACTGTATATTTAGTTTAAAAAAAAGAAAAAAAACATTTACAGAACAGTCTCCAAAGTATAAACTCACACAATGGCTCTGTCCTGAATCCTGTGTCTTTTACTTGTTCAGATACTAGTATTGATGGCTAATATACTGCTACACTAGAGCTTTTCTCCGTGTAGCGCTAGTTTGAACATTTTTTACTGTAAATGAAGAGGACAAAAGTAGAGCCAACTGTAAATGATGCTCTGTTAAAGTCATGAGGCACCTTCAAAAGTCGTCACTGACAAAAACATCTGAACAATCAACATATCTCTGAAATCTGTTAATAAATATTAGGAACTTCAGTAAGCACTCAGCAACAGTCAGGACACCCAAACAAAAGCTGTGAAAGTACCATTATTATCCCAGTTTGCTCATTATACAGGAAAAGTAATGAGCGCAGTGGCTCAGTAGGTAGAGCAGGGCAGTTTGTTTGGTGGTGGCCAGAGAGCTGCAACATCTGTCAGTCTGCCCCAGGGCAGCTGTGGCTACAGAGGTAGTTTACCACCAGTGTGTGACTGTGGAGTGAATGAATAATGGACTCAATTGTAAAGCGCTTTGAGTGACTTGACAAAAAGTGCTATATAAGTCTAATGCATTATTACTCCATTAACATAGATTATAAACTGTTCTGTTTATTTGGTTTAAACCTGGAAATGAGATAAACATATACATAGAATCAAAACAGCGTCCCTCAGTAGTACATGAAATGTCTTTCTTTTGAAAAATTTCACAAGAATTCAACCTAATCCATGATTAATCCCTGACTTCAGCACATAAGGAGTGTGTTTTAATCTGCAATAGCAACTGAAGCCAGTTTTACAATATTTTCTTGTAAGAGTGGAAGTTACTGGTGTAATTTGGAGGAAGACTGGAACTGATACAGAGGCTGCAAATTCAAAACAAACTCAAAGAGTAACATGAGTGACAGTGGAAAAGTCTATTTGTATTTAACTATAGAAAACCTTAACATTTCTATATGTCCCATTTTCCTTAAAAAGCATGTATCCCAGTATCTTCAATACTATGATACGGTCATACTGTGACTTTTATTCTCAAGATTCTTAAACCAAACCCATGGCTAGACTCACACAGCCCTAGCCAGCCTAATACTTTTTTTATTCTATACAAAGAATTAGTCTGGTCTTGAGTTGTACTTTCAAAGAGCAGTACCAACAAACACAGTATAAAATGACTCTAGATGCAATTGGATAGAAAGACAACCAATTAGAGAAATGAAACGTAGCATAAATATTTTTAAATTATTTTAGATAAATAGCTACAATTGGTCCAACAGGATTTATACCAAGGGAACCAGATATATTTTAATTCAAGTCAATGAGCTGCCCATCCTAGGAGCCCCTCACAGCTACATTCAGTCTGGCACCCGCAGACGTTTACTTTTGGCTTGTTTCCTCTGGAGTGTTACAGTTCGGGACAGTTTGGATCAGTTTGGTTGAGTTTCTCCTGAAGAGGCTTGTGTTTCCACTGAGCTGTGTCCAGAGAGAGACGTATGCTACAAAAACAGTGCAGTCACAGAAGTATCTAAAGTTGTCATTGATAAGTATAAAGACTTTTGTACAGGGTGAGGCTGGAGTTATAGAGCTGCAACAAGTTCCTACATTTTGGCACTTACATATGCACATGTTTTCTACTTGTTTTTAATGCAATGTAGTTACCTCTCCAGAAAGACCCATCCACTTTCATTTAAAGAAGTAGTAAGGTGTCTCGAGAACCCCTCCCATTGACCACAACATTTAAATAGTTTGGGCTGTATCCGATGCTCAGATTTTCTAATTATGTCACTAAATATGTGTAAAATTGCGGCTGGTCCTCCAAATGCAAGTGTTCCCTGAATTCTGTCTCATTAGGATATACATCTATCCAATTACGGTATTACAGTCCATTTGCTCCGCCTTTTGGAATCCATAGGGATTGCTAATAAATCCAAGCTATAGTTTTCATAAAAATAGAACATTTAGCATGTTTTCTTTCATGAATATGACTGAATATGCTTAGTTTGAGAAAACATAGTCCCTTTGCATGTTTTCTGTGAATTCTTGAGTCAGGTTTGTCTTTTATCTCTAATCAACAGGCTACAGTGTTTAGCTCCACCTTTAAGAAAGAGGACCACACTCGGTAAGTTTCTATTAGAAGTTTTGTACTCCTTTGAACTTAACCATACTGACCCGTATCGTGCCACTCCACAGGAAACAAGAACTATATTGCTAAAACTTATATTTGCTGACTGTTGTTGAAGTTACTTGTCTGAATGAAGTGTCTTTTTTCGTGTTTTTTAAGGTTGCTGGGGTCTGAGAACTTCTCAGCGCACACGGAGCACTGGTACGGCCGCTCTCCCGTGTGGATGTTCTTGTGGATCTTCATGTTCCAAAACTGGGAGAACATTTTCCCGCAGATGTTACAGGCAAACGGCTTCTCCCCAGTGTGCGTCCTCAGGTGGGACTCTAAATTGGCCGGGGAGCTGAAGCGTTTCCCACAGAAATCACAAACGCAATTCTTTTTCCTTATGAATTTTTGTTTTTTGTTTAAAGAGCTCTTATAATTTAACTGAAACTGACAATGACTTGGGGCAAGGAACTCCCCAGAGACAGGACCAGAAACCTGAAAAGGATTGGTTTGATGCTGAAGAGTCGCAGAGTTGTAGGACGTCCCGGACCTCCCAGGTTCAGCTACGGTAAATGAACCTGGTAAATGTGAAGATGGCCCTGGGAGGTTTTCGTCTTCACAAAAAACAACCGCATTACCGCTCCAAAAGGAGGAAGAGCCAAAGCTGACCTCTGACAAGCCTTGGCCGGACTCTTGCAGCTGATTGGTCGACATCTGAGGGGTTTCGTCAAATGGCAGCACGGCTTTGAAGTCATCTGTGCTTGACTTCACTAGACCTAAATATGCAAAAAAAAGGAAGACATGTATTCACACATGGACAAAAACATGAACAGCAAATCAAGATGTTAACTTTAAAATGATGACTTGATAATGTCTGTTACAATAAAACAAAATGAGCAAATGTCATATTACTGCTTGGTGCAGGCTCATAATTGCATATAGTGTCAGTGCCAACATTGTTTTGGTTCCACCATAAAGTTATGATTCAGATCTTTAAACATATTCTCTCTGACAGCGCCATCTAGTGTCTCTGTCAAAAAGACTCAATGATTTTTATCCAGTGATAAAAAACTACAAGTGTTAACACAAACTTAGTCGCCTATCATATAAGGTTTCCACAAATCCTAT
Source organism: Rhyacichthys aspro (assembly GCA_036850595.1). Lineage (NCBI taxonomy): Eukaryota > Metazoa > Chordata > Actinopteri > Gobiiformes > Rhyacichthyidae > Rhyacichthys > Rhyacichthys aspro. The sequence continues at coordinate 20,212,139 of CM072148.1, forward strand.
ATTACTTTAAATGCACACAATTTAAGGAGAGAAACAAGGCCGATCTAAATGGGATTATATGGTTAACTGAGCAGGATTTCCTTACCCTCCTGGATGATGAGACCAGTGGTATCGTGTGGTATACACTCTTCAATACCTGAGAACAAATAACACATACAAAAGTCATGTAATGTTGATAAAATAAGTAAAATAGTCGTTATAGTTGTCTGTCGTTATAGCAGTAACACCTCTGACCCGGTCCATACAGATGTTTAGGCCCTTTCACACATGCACTATCCTTCATACTTTATCTGGAGCGGCTGCTAATGTCTAGAAACTCCATTTAATTCTTTAATCCCAAGGGTATCCTGCAGGCAATCTTGTATATTAGACGTGCGTGTTGAATATGGTGATAACAATAAACCTATTTGGATAGCACTTCTGATATAGTTATAGTAAACATAGATATAGTCAAAGTTTAATTACCTTCTAATTTATGAGGAAATGTAAGGCTTGGACTAAATTCCACTGATTAAAACTTGGGTTACATCAAAACTAATCAAAGACTGAGCCAGTTTGTTTTATGGCTCTGATTGGACAATTATTTGAATAAAGTCTGAATTTCATTGATGTTATTCAAGATGTTCTTTTGTGATTTGGAGTTGTGTGGCTCTAACACATTCTGTCTTCACAGCTCTCAGCTTTGCATTATAAACGTGAGATTCTGGCCGTGGTGGTAATACGGCAGACCTTCAAGGTTATTACGTGACTGTTATATGAACTTTGATAGAAACAGGACTCTAACAAACCTTAATAAACAAACAAAAACCAAGCAACAGAAGCTTCACTAGAAACTTCTTGTGCATTCAATGGTGAAGTGGTTATGTTTAACAACAAATATAGTGTATTTGCTTTGCTGCAAAACATATGCTTTAGTTAAAGAATATATTTAAACAAACCATTATCTTCAATAACATGGACGTCCTCGTCTTTCATTTCTGCTTTGGTCATTTTTGTGTTTGTCGTCTCTTCTGTCAGGATTTCTTTACTTTCCTGGATGATGAGACCCGTCTGGTTTTGTTTTGACTCTGCCTCCTCCACTTTAACCAGCACCACATCGGGATCATCGTCCTCCTGTAAAAAAAAAAAAATTTTTAAAAATGAGGCAACAAATATGACTTTCTCATAAATTTCATTGTTTAGTGCGATTTAAATACAGCAGTCATTTAGTCACAGTCTTTGCACTTTGCACCTTTCACAAAATAACAGCCTGCATTTATTGCAAACAGCATCATTTTTGTCTCGTTTAGTGAAATAGAGCCAAGCTTTAGATGGTTTCTTCCCCTCCATGATAGTGATGTGTCAGTCGTGAAGGATCCGATTCTTAAAAACAAACATATCGGCTCCTAATCAGGAGCCAGCTCCCATCGTTCACTTCAGAGAGCCAGCACCTGATTAGAAGCCGATTTGTTTGGTTTTTTTCATCTTTTTTTTGTTAAATTTACATGACTGACATGAGTGACAGAAAACGTAGTAAAATTTGGACACATTTGAATTTAACTGATAGTTCGACGACAGATTGCAGACTTTGCTAAATTAAAATTTCATATCAGGCAGGCTCCACAAACAACCTGCATAGACATGTGCGTACTGCTCACACTGCAAGTACTGTATTTTCTTACCTGGATGCTACTTTTTTGTTTTTGCACATTTAAATTTATATTTTTATGCATGTTTTTTTTAATGTGATATAAATAGTTCAACAATACAAAAAATATTACACCTTTTTGTTGATTCTTTGTGTTTGTATTTTACAGTTTAATTTTTGTAGCACTTGGAGTAAGTGAATTAATAAAGCAATATAAATAATACATATTCGATATGATGTTTTTTACATTGGTAATTCATTTTACACATAATTTGGTCATAAATTTATTGACGCAACATAAAAATCTGAGAAGCCACTTGGGAGCTGAAAAAGCCAGCTCTTTTTAAGGAGCTGAGTCAAAAGAACCGGCTCTCTAAAAAGAACCGAAATTCTATACTCAATACTCTATACTTGCTCTGACGCCATGAAGTAGAACACCGTGCTACGCTGGACGATTATGGACAAAAGGGACAGTTTGCATTCTCAGACTGTATATACAGCTGGGACTCAGAGCAGGAGCATCAATAAGAAGAATCGTTAATGTCGGGGTCATATGAATCTGATGGATCATAAAATTTAGAACCGGTTCTCGAGTAGAACCGGTTTTTGATTCCCACCCCTAGTCATCACTGGCTGCATCAGTGTGTTACAGAGGATATAGTGGCTCAGGCTGAAAGATTCTGCTGCAAATTGGTGTCTCACTTCCCACCCTCCTGGACATTTAGAACAGCAGCCTCGTGGGGATAAGGTGGTTGGCACAGTCACCTCACAGAGATCCTGAGTTTAATCCCGAGTCAGGTTAGGGCTTTACTTGTCTCATTTCCACTGGGATGGTCAAGTGCAGGTCGGTTCAGGCGCAATTTCATGACCAAAATGGGTCCCCAAAAAGCATACTGTATCTAACTTTGAGGATGTCTTGGCCTGGGGTTCTAAGCAGGTCCAGGTTTGTGGTACAGTTTGGAAGGTGGTAATGTTTTCAAATAAATTACAGCTTGTTTCTGTGATAAACGTCATACTCCAACAGAAAACATGATAAATGCACTTTTTCCCAAAGATGAAGCTAGTGTTTATTAGCAACAGCTTTTTCTGGTTTTAAACAGAGTCAGAGTTGTACAGCTTTTTCTTCAAGAATTTAAACATGGTATTTATTGTCTACACTGCATTAAACACAAATAGAACATGTGCCTCAAATGTTATTGGTAGCACCCAATGAATTAATGTTCAGAAAGATGGGAATAAACTGGAAACAGCTCAATGTTGACTCCAGCAGCTGTACCTCTAGCCTCTCGCTGCTACAACAGGATTTACTTTGATTTATATTAAATATTACTAATGCGTCCAAGTTCCAAAAAGTCTGTTTTGTTCAAATACATTTTATATCTCAAATAGGCACACTACTTTTGTGGGACTTTGATGACGTCATTGTTTACGAAGCAGACTTCTCTCTTCAGGACCTGCAGAGTGGAAATCAGTTGTCCAGACAAGTGGTCCCCAGCAGCTCTAGAATATGGATAGATTTCATGCAGAGCAGATTTTCATATGGTGACAATCAAGTATAACTTGACCCACAGAGCTATCAGTAACCACCTTTTCTCTGCCCCTACAAAATACACCATCCCCAAGTTTAGTGTTAGTTTCCCTAGGTAACAGCACTGCATGAGCTGTGGCATCATTACATATCAGTGTAATAAATAATCCACTCTAGGATGAGGATTTAGTGTTAAGTCCACCTTTACTTTATTTTAGCTCAAATATGAATAGGTTAGAGGACACATTTAATCCAAAAATCATCCAAAAGCATAATGCATGTTTTAAACTAGTGCAGATTGTGAAAAATAATATCAAAATGGTTTTAAAAGAAATGAACTAGCACTTTAAATGTCATTCAGTCTTTGATACAAATTGAAATTACAACAAAAGTAGGATCAAGTATATATCCTATTTTATTCAATTAAATTCAAGGAGAAGGGAGTGATGTGTGTGATAAATGGCTCTTCTCCAAACGAACTTCACTGTTATAAAGTAATGGGTCAGTAGCATCTGTCTGTCCAAGTACGTCTGCTTTGATACAAAGTCAATAAATATTCTGGTATCCCTTCTCCTTTTATCCAATCAAAAGAGAAAACTCCTAGTGGTGTGATATTCTCAGGTTTTTGGAGTAGGACTGTGATACTTGTATATAGTAGATTTAATAGTCCATGGAAGGTTGCTGTATACTAGCAGTCTTTAGCGTCAATAAAAGAGCACATTTTATACACTGTATAAATTAGTATTCATTCAGAGCTATTGTGCACATCTTTTTTACTTTATTATGTGCACTTTCCTCTGTATTCATCAGGCCAGTACCCTATACCAATCAGCTGAAAGGATTTTATCATGAAGTACATATAGTATTTTGGACTTCAAAAACCATGTGTCGTTGGCGTACTTCTAAATGGATATTTATTTGTTCAGGAAAGACTTTGAAAACACCCTGACACCTAAGATTTGTTTCTCTGGCCCGGGTTAGTTCTCCAGACAGTGTGAGCGTAAACAGAAATCTACCTAAAGTACATCTCTTCACATCTATATGCCATATTTCACATAACAGTTCATAACAGCTTTTGATTTCTATTTTTTTTTTTAATGACCTAGCCAGAAAGTATAAAGACCATTAATGGGTCACTGTTATTGCTCTGTTATTGACTAATGACAATGCAATGTTAACTGCAAAAAACGGCAGAAAGTTAGCACAATCACTGAAGCACTTCCTTCTCCTCGAACAATTAAAACATAGACAGAGTTCAAGTTTGTTGTTCTGTGCAGGCCTCGGGATGGCACTTCTGCTGGTGCATTTTGACGTTTCTGATCCAGGCAAACGTGGCTCCGCAGATGTGACAGCGGTAGGGTTTCTCTCCAGTGTGAACTCGCTGATGTTTCTTCAGGTTGCCAGCCTCCGAGAACATTTTTCCGCAGGTGGAGCAGCGAAAAGGCTTCTCTCCCGTGTGGATACGCTGATGGATCTCCACCTTTTTAGGACGGTTAAACGCTTTGCCGCAGTAACTACAAACAAACAGTCTTTCTTTGGGCGCAGGCTGATTCCAAGGTTTACTGCTGTCAGTGAAAGACGGGGCTAAAGGATATTCGAGAATATATGGAGTCGGTCCGTTTATACTGGAAGGAGTTGGTGGGAAATCAGTTGTCGCCATTGAGTACGAGCAAGACGGCTTCGCTGGCTCTACTTCAACGCCCGAAGTCTTGTTTAAAAACTCCTCAACCAGAGTCATAGGGCTTTTATTGTTGCATAATAAGTCAAACTGTAAGTCACTGCTATCAGCATTGGTACGCTGATGGGACTTTTGTTGTTTTTGTTGAGAAGAACTGAGCTGAGATTTAAGGTGAGGAGAGGAGCCACTGACCTCCACTCCTCTGCTGTTGATGCTGGTCCGACGGCGAGATCTGGGCTGGGGCTTGGTCTGACTGGAGCCAGATGGCGCGTCCTGTTTTTCGAGGCTGTGTTTTTGTCTCTCATGTGGTACACACTCTTCGATACCTGAGAACAAATAACACAGACAAAAGTTATGTATTGTTGATCAAATAAGGGTAAAATAGTTGTTGTTATAGCAGTAACACCTCTGACCCGGTCCATACAGATGTTTAGGCCCTTTCACACATGCACTATCCTTCATACTTTATCTGGAGCGGCTGCTAATGTCTAGAAACTCCACTTAATTCTCTAACCCCAAGGATATCCTGCTGGCAGTCCTATATATTAGACATGCGGTAACTGTGTTGAATATGTTGATAACAGCAAAACCTATTTGGATAGCAATACTAACAATGTAACAATGTAGTTATAGTAAATATAGATATAGTAAAAGTTCAATTAAATTCTAATTTATGAGGAAATATAAGGCTTGGACTAAATTCCACTGGTCAAAACTAGGGTTAACTCAAAACTAATCAAAGACTGAGGCAGTACTGAACAAAGAATTTAACTTACTTTTTAAGTAACTTTTTCATTTGAACTGTTTCATTAGTTTGTTTTATGGCTCTGATTGGACAGTTTTTTAAACAACATTTCTGAATCTCTGTCAAACACATACATTGATGTTATTCAAGATGTTCTTTTGTGATTTGGAGTTGTGTGGCTCTAACACATACTGTCTTCACAGCTCTCAGCTTTGCATTATAAACTTGAGATTTTGGTCATAGTGATAAAACAGCAGACCTTCGAGGTTACTACGTGACTGTTATATGAACTTTGACAGAAACAGGACTCTAACAAACCTTAATAAACAAACAAAAACCAAGCAACAGAAGCTTCAGGAGAAACTTTTTGTGCATTCAATGGTGAAGCGGTTTTGTTTAACAACAAATATAGTGTCTTTACTTTCCCGCAATACATATGCTTTTGTTAATTAATACATTCAAACTCACCATTATCTTCGATAACATGAACGTCATCTTCTTTCGTTTCAACTTTGGTCATTTTTGTGTCTGTCGTCTCCTCTTTCACCAGAACAGGCTCCGGCTCCACCAACTGCACGTCTGGAGACTGCACCACAACAAACAGGCCAACGTCAATAAAAAATTCAATTTAATAGTGCCCCTCTCCAAAAAGTGAATTAATAAGCTGCTTACTTTACTCCGTACGCAGTCAGACTTTTCCGGGACACTGGCTGTGACTGCTTGGTTCGGCCACAAAGACAACTGTTGGGCGAATGCACCATCTACAAATTTAATAGCATCATCATTACATCAGATTTTTCAGTATATTAATCAGCCTACCACGGAAAAATATATTAATTATTAAAGTTACTATTGAGCAAATAATCAAAAAACAAAGAGCCTTAAACTATAACTGATAACACAAAATGTCAGACAAAACCTTTTCGGTTCTTGTTTCCATCCAAACCTTGCAAATATATTGGCCTTAGAAGATGATTAATAAGTTAATGGATAAACATGCAGAAAAGGATTAGATAAAAGACCAATTAGTGTTTCCCGTTATGTTAGTTAATGTAGCAAACTCACTGGACCACTGAAATGTATTGCTACAGCTTTATATAATTTATACATATAATAATAATATACATTTATATCCTCTTAATGTCTTAATAACAAAAGCCCCACAGTAAGGTTAATTAATGTATTACTCATGTATTCTGAATTATAGTAAATGTGGTTGATGCTTGCTGCCAAGGTGGCCACCTTAAAGTGCTCTGGGAAGCACTGCCAATTCTTGCATAAGGTGAATAAAAACATGAGATGGCTTGATTAGATATTTACTATCTGTCAATTCTCAGCAATATATATTAGGGGAAAAATCTTGTATGAAAAAACATTCAAATGGACAATGAAGTAGTTCAGCATTTACGGTGTTTTACATCTATAAAATTAGTTCCTCTGGCCACATTTACTGCAGTGCATGTTTTAGTCTTTGTTGTGCTGTTCCTGTCTGCTTCTCCAAACTGGGAGTGTGCTCACAACTATTTACTGTAGGGTGTAAAGCAGATATTCAATAGTAAGGAAGCCACATTTACAAAATACTTTTATTCTCTATATTGGGTCTTTATGCAAACATTGGGCTTTCCATTATCTGCTGTGATGGATGTTTTAATTCAAACAGTCCTGGTTGTTTTTTGTTTTGTTTTTTTTTCTTTTACCTGCTGCAGAGGGTGAAATCTCTCGGAGCCTGTCGCTGATCTGAACCCTGAGTCGGCTGTTGTTCAAGGCGCTTTCCCGGAGCCTCCTCTCGGCGTTTCCCCGAGCCATCTTCAGTTCCAGCAAATGTAGTTTTCTTTTCAGGGCTTTGTTTTCTCTTTGACACTGGGACATCTGCAAACTCACCACCGCGTAGTCATCGTCCACCAGTTTGCAGATCTCCGCCACCGCAGCGTTAGCCAGCACCTCCATGATGGACGCCAGCTGGGTTTGAAAGGCCAGGCGGCTCGACATGGTGCTAAAGGTTACTGCTTTGCCCAGAACAACACTAAAAAGCTACTAAAATGTCGACAGGATTAAAGCCATTAGAGCTGCGGGTGATTAGGAAGAGTTTTTAAACCGTTGAACGTTTCTACTATAAACACTAGCTTCACTACCGTTTATTCAGCCCCTCTTAGGAATACGTCATTTCCGGCTGTATTGTGGTCTTTTGTATCGAAACTACACAGAACAGAGGGTCTCGGGTTCGAGTCCCACATCTGGCGGTTTTGGATCACGTTATGGGCTGTTATCCTTTCCACTGAATTACAATTAAAGGAATATTTGAATATTTGTAAAGGTGGTGTTATGAGGAACTTGGAGACTGTTTTCAGCTCATTCCCACTTTGTTGAAACAGACACGAACAATACCACAAAGACTAAACTCAACATTTAAAACACCAGTTTACTTTATTGTTGATTGTGTGGGTCATATCATAAAGAAATTGCCATATCATATTTTGAAAAATAGCCCAAACTTGCAGTAGCCTCACTGAGGTGCTTGCCCTGGGGATTTCTAACAAACAAGGAGCCCTATTACCAGTAAAAACTAAACTGTAGAAAAGAAGTGAGCCAGTTTCCAGGGCAGTTTTCAGTACATTTATGCAACATATCCCACAATAGAACACAAAAAACCCCTGAAAAAAAATAGGATCCATGTTGCTTTTATTTAGCGTAAGTAATAAGAGCAGACTGGCAAATAGTGAGCTGTAAATAAGACATTCTAACAGAGAATACTTTTCACTGTGTATACATAATAACACCAAACAATGTCTTTATATGGCAAAGAAAAATGACTCATGGCTAATTAACATAAATCAATAGCCTACAGGTGTATGAGGCTAAACATGAAGCTAATGAGGCTAATGTCTTTGTCTCTTGTGACACTGTAGATAATTGTTGTGCAATTGACTCCATAATTAGCGCAGAGAAGAGAAAAACAGACTATTTTGTTTTTTATCATCTTACTAAATAGGATATAGACGAACCGGAAGAGTGATTGAGTCCTATCAACTGCTTAATTCAGAGCAGACTCATATAACGTCAAATAAAAACAACTCATTTTGTTCGTATTTCTTTACTTTACATTTATAGACCCACACAACTTATCATTATTTAACGTGATGTTGTTTTAGACTTTGGAGTTACAGAGGAAACAAGCAGCTATAGCTAAAAAATGCTTGTCTGTTGAAGATTTATATGATTGGTCCAGACTCTATTAATAAACACATCACTGGGGATAGTAATTTATTGAAGTTTAACTTAAAAAGAATAAAGATGAAGTGTGTTTGAGATCTAGCCTGGCACTGGTCATTTCTTACTTGTTTTTTCCTGCCAACATGGCCGATGGAACGCCTTTAGTCACGTGATGTCCGGAGCTCTATATGTTTAAATCATACTAATAATACATCCATGGTTTAAATGTGTAGTTCCTGATGTATAAAATGGCCTGAACTGAACTTGAATTAAAAAAAAGAACAGCCCACTTTTTCATAAAACCTGCTTCTCAGTGTGGCCACTAGATGGCAGAGGTTTTGTTTTCATTCATAAGACCAATTTTTTCCACATCCTGTTGGAAAAACTTCGTCGTGTATCCTCCCCCTTCTTCTGGCTCATTAACTGACTTTTTCTATTGTGTTCATTCAACTTCTGCATATTTTTGACACAGACACTTTTTAAAACATGCAGATCTTCACCAAACAACGCTCCTTTGTCTGGGTTTGTTTGCTGCTCTGTCTAATGCTGGTTTCTGTTTCGGGAGAGACGAGGGAGAGCCACTTCGAGAGTCGCTCGGGGGTGATCCAGGACCTGCGGACGGCCCTGGGTGACCTGGCCGGGGAGGGGAGGACTTACCTGGGAAGGCTGGCCGGGGAACAGACGGTGCTGTCGGTACAAAAGGTAAGCCACATGAAAGTGACTATTAGGGATGGTAACACGTGGTTTCAGTTGAATCCCTGAGAAAACTCCAAAATGTATGTTTAATCTGCACTTTGTACTTCTTCACAATACAGAAGTAACCCATTTTGTGACACCCACCCAAAAAGCTTAATATTTAGCCTATATCTGTACATTTCCTCTCTTTATACTTTACTTATGCTGCTAAAAGCTAGGCAAATGTTAGTGGAGCATCAACACTTCCTGGTTAAACTAGTTTGAAACTTATAAGCTAATATTAGAGGAGGCTTAGGCTGAGGAAGGGAAAGCTTTTTTATACATGTATGGTATTTGGCATTGGTTTGTGCATTGATGCATTTGTTTAATACAAATTTGTGTTTGTGTAGAGCTGCAGAAAACATGTGATATGTTATGTTTAATATTGCGATTACAATATGACCTGTGATATATGAATCAATACTTCAATCAAATTCATGAAGAAATAAAGGGCTCCAAGACTTCCACTGGTTCAAACTGGGGCTAAATCAAAGACTTTTTAAACTTTTTTTTTTCCACCATTTGATTTAACCTTTTGTTTCATTTGTTTTGATTGCACCATTGTTGTAACCATGTTTTTGTTAAGTGTGACTCCTATGTTTCTGTAAAGCGAGACTGATGGAAGAATATTCTCTTAGTGATACTGATATTGCATTTGCTGATATTGCAATATCCTTTTTGATTATTAGATTATTATTAATGTCGTGTGTGTCTTTTCTAGGCTTTCTCTCAGGTTTTGGGAGTTGTAGCAGAAAGTGTGGCCACTGGGCTAAACGTCATTTTGCAGTATATTGCTCACTTCTTACAAGCTGCTGGAGTCAAAGGTAAACCAAACCCTTTCAGACTGATGATGTGTCCCAATTGTGTTTTAGTTACATTTTTGTTTTTTGTAGTATTGTCACAACATAACACATTAAGAAGCTGCACTGGGGCCCAGGAGGTGAAGGGGCCCTTCTTGTTGTGGTTAATGTTAGTATCTAGCATTATTAATATTTTGGCAGGGTTATGTAGTGTAAACAAAAACTTATCCCAAATTAAACGGGGTTAAGTTCTTCTATGAAAATAAAATCTTGTAGTAATCTTGTAGTAATTAACATTTAAAATATACTTGTAAAATTAACAGATGGGTCCCAACACCATGGACTCTATCATCACTCAATTTTTAGTAGCATATAAAAATGTCACCTGCTTAGGTAAAGAATACTCAATTAACATACGTTTTAGATGCCATATACATAGACATATATAACTGGTTAAGAAACCTTTCAGTAAGTATCTCATAGACCCCTTTCACAAAATATTAGACTATCCCTTTAAAGCACAGGGAGCCTGTTTGCCATTTTAGACACTCAACAGTGGTGTCTCTTTGAATGTTATTTCATTTATTCATTTTATTTTGGTCAAATGTACATTTAAACTAATGCATATAAAATGTCAAACAAAAACATGTCTACACATATACATGCATACATACAAACGCAAATAGTCAAATACATACGATATAAAACTATGCATACATACAATACAAAAACAAACAATTTAAAATAGTGTGTTAATAGGAAACATTAAGAAAAGTTAACTGTTGTTTAAATTTATACATAAATGTCAGATTGTAATGATTAATTGTAGGCCGAATTTGTAATGATTCTTATTGCGTTTGTTGGTGTCTCTATAAAGTATGTTAAATATGGAGTGAGAGAACTTAACCATTATTTGATCATGAATATGTCTCTTTCCTCTTTTCAGTGAGTTTACCTTTGCGCGTGACTTCAGCCGGAGTTATATTCGTCGTCCAATGGATCGTTGTGGCGCTCCTCACCTACTGGATCATCTCTATCATCTTCCAGTTGGTCGCCTCAACTGTGAGGCGTGCCCTGTGGTTGTTGAAAATGGCTGCTGCTCTGTTCTGTTTCGTGCTGATTTTGAGGGACCACAGCGTCGGCGCAGAGACTATGGCGGTGCGACTGGCCGTGCTGGTGTTGGTCTGTGTCCTGTTGGGGGTCGGGTCGACTGGGGGGGGCTCTAATGTGGCCGATCAAACCGCACACCTAGAGGAACAGGTGAGAATCCTGGAGAGACGTTTACGAGAAATGGAGAGGTGGAGGAGGACCGAGGAGTGACGTAAACACAGCCAGGTTAAGAGGTAATCTGCAGGTGATGGATGATTTGAGAAAGAATGACCCCTTAGTGTTTATGGTACTTTTATGAAGATGTTTTTCATGGATGAAGGGCCTTGTACTATGAAGCTGGATTAGAGGGTTAGCAAGGTATCAGTTAAATCTGGGTTTTTGGTATCACAAAGCTGGTTCACTTTCTATAGGATAAGATATGACTTTATTGATCCCGCAGTGGAGAGTGGAAAAACGAGCGAAAACTTTGACTGACTTTGACTTTGTAAAGTGATATTTTCAAGTTGTGACTTATAGCTTTATGTACAGTTATATTGAAAGACATTTTTGTTCAGAGTTCAGAGTTCCCACCCAGCTTCGTGATTCCACTGATGCAGACTGAGATTGTTAGGTTTTGTCTAACCAAGTAGAATATACATATCAGGGCTGGTTCAACTGGCTTCATAGTACAGGGCCCAGTACTCGTGTTATCAGAGCCCCTTGTACTTATTTGACTTCCACAGATCCTGCTATACTCTTTACTCGCTGCAGTGTGAGTTTTCAGTCTCTTTTTTTTCCGCTATGCATATTGGCTATATGTAACAGTAAATGATGCTTTAAGACTGACATATACCTTTTCCTGAAAAAAAAGTTGCTGATGAAACATGCACAGATTTCAGAGCCATATTGATTCTTCAGATGTTTTATGAGAATTGATGGCTTCACTTATGAAATCGGAACAGCCCTGGGTAAGATTTTACTCTTGTATGTTTGTTTTAATTGTGAACTCAAAGGAGAAGAAAGCAATGGCAATAAGATTTAATTTATATACAGTAGCTCAATTCATACACTCAGTTACTCAAAGTACTTTACAGAAATAAAAGAGACAGATAGACAATAGACTAGAATTACAGCACTCTGAAACAGAGATGAATACTGAACTATTTAACACTGTTTCTATCAAATATATCACTTACTTCTCCTTTTATCAAATCACTTCTTCAAGATAATGGGTCCAAGTTACTTTCTACTGTACAATAATGTAATTCATATAATGGTTAAACATCTCAGGACTTGTCTTTATGTTTCTTTGTCAGTGCAATTCTTCCTAAAGCCTTCTCACCTTTGTTGTTGGTTTATCAGAAATCTCTAGCTGCAATAGAAGAGATTCTGATTCATTTGTTTAGCATAAATCCAATAAAAACAACTGTTGTTGCTGGATTAAATACAAGTCTAAACTGAACTGTGGTAAACTTTGCCATCTAATCATGTTTCTTTGCAAGGTTTTATGGGAATTTTTCCAGATTGACTTTTCATGTACTTTTGTTTCATTTTCCATCCGTCCGTTTATTTTCTTACTTTATTTACGTCTGTTTGCAGCTGATTTTCTCTTGGATTATTATATTGTTAGTCTTTTTAATTCAGTCCAATTCACACCAAAAATTTAGATAATGTATTTTTCTTTTCTTTTTTTTTGTCTATGCATTATTTTGAAGCAGCAGTTCATCAATATGTTTAATGCCATAAAACCAAAGTTGGACATGTACTGTAAAAGGCCACATGTTGTTTTAAGCAATGTAATAAAACTGTGTTTAACATTTTATAGCTTTCCAAGTGCCCTTTATTTGTATCTGAGCATAATTAAAATAAAAAAAAACTGACTGAAAAGCAATATGAGCAATATACTATGATACTTTGACACTTGTGTGATACTTATGATACTTTCTTTTGTTTTGCACATTTGTGCATTAAATGTTTCAGATTATCAAATAAATTTGAAGATTAGACAAAGATATCTCAAGTAAACACAAAATGCAGTTTTCAAGTGATTATTTTATTTATAAAGGGAAAAAAGCTGGGACAAAATTTCTCCACAGTGATGTGAAAGACTCATTACCTATTACCTCAAATGCTTGATCGCATTTATTCTAGCTGAGGGTGGCAGAGCCAGTTATTAGGTTTAGGGGGCAATTACTTTTTTACATAGGGCTATGTAAGTTCAGATTCCCTTAATAAATAAAATAATTGCTTAAAAACAGCATTTTGTGTTTGCTTGAGTTATCTTTGTCTAATCTTTTTTAAACTAATTTGTTTGATGGTCAGAAACATTGTGGCAAAAAAATAAGAAATCGGGAAGGAGGCACTGTGCTTTCTCGACATGTTTCTGTCTTAGTGTTAGTCTTTTTTTCAGCTTATCCTTTTGTTGTCAGGTGGTAAAGCCTTTTAAAGGACAATTGCACTCAATCATATTCACATCTTTGGGCATTTTTAGAGTCACCCATTCTCCTAGTAAGGCATGTTTTTGAAGGACGGAAGGAAGCCAGACCCACATTAGCCCTGGGAAATTATGTAAACTCCAAACAGAAAGGCAGAATCTTTCTGGATTCTTGCCAGCAGTGTCCTTATATAACATGTATTCGTGATGTTTACACTGATCATCACACCATGTTCAAACCTGTGCCATAACCTTTAATTCTCTTTGTGTAGGGCCTCATCCTTTAAAATGTAGTTGAAGTGATAATAAAAGAAGAATTACATGAATGAGACGTAAAGCAAGAAAACACATCACTCCAAGAGCTTCACATACTTCTCTTTACTTGAATTGTAAAAGACTAATAAAAACTGTCTAACAAGAGGTTTGATGTAGCTGATACAGACACTTGTTTTTTTGTTTTTTTTTCCAGGATTATTATAAAGGAGCGAGAAGTTTCCTGAGAGTTTATTGACAAATTGAACTAAGGCTACGTTCACACTGCAGATAAAAGGGACTATCATTTTGAAAACTTTAATTGTATTTATACCAATGTTTGGCTCAATATATTCTTATCTGGTTGACCAACAAGGAAGGAAACCCATGCTAAACCTTCGGGATCAAGTAAACAAAGGCACTGTGCAGATTTTAGAGCAGTTTTAGGTCCTGGCTACGAGCGCACACCTTTTTACCTTTTTACCTTTTTTTTTGTTTGCCTCCTGGCTTCATGCTAAGTTTTTAAGTAGAAATATTTAAAACCTACGCTTTTTGTCACGCATTTAATGGCACATGCTCAGTGGCGTTTTGTATAAATAGATATGTGCATATTCATGGTATGAGAAATAACTGTCAAATTAAGGTAAAAAATCGTCAGTTGTAGTTGTCAGTTTTTCACCTTAAATTGTACAGGGACAATAATAAAATAAATAGTTCTTTTTTTTTTTGTTTTTTTTTTTTACAGTACAATCCCAAATAACATACGACGAATAAAACAACATACAGCAATATTTTCCAATATATATATGCTAATAAATCTAGTGCTATTTTTTTTGTTAAATTTAATCCCAGATACACTTGCATTGTTAATCATTACAGTACTTACTAATGTATTTTAATGGTTATATTGTGAAACAAAAACAAAACAAACAACAAAAACAGTTTTAAGATAAATCTGGTGTATTTGCTACAGTGATATTCTCCTTTTATACTACCAGGTTTTTACTGTTGACAGAATGTGGTCAGTATTTCACCGTAAACATTTCAGACTTTTTTAACAGCGTAAAAAAACGTGATAAACAATTTTCACCACTTTTTAAAAACAGTTTAACCTCAACATCCATTCATACAAAACCTCATAGATCCAAAATGTTGTCTACTTGTTTTGCTAAGTAATTTACCGTAAAACGTAACTTCAAATAATGTGATTTGGACCACTTTTGAAGCTAGTGTGAACATAGCCTCAGTCAGTAACAGGCAGGTTTTTAAATGGTCACTTGTTTTCCACAGTTTTACCCATGAGTACAGTTTACAGTATAAAATGAGAGGTAGAAAGCTGATAAGTAAGTTTGGAGATCAGCTTAAAATCCAAGAAGAAGATATAGGCCTTGTTCACATGTATTCAGATTTTTTTGTAAACTAACATTTGATCTCTTTTGTGTTGCGTTTCATTCATTTGCAGCAGCATTTTAAGCCACAGAGGTGATGTTTTTTGAAAAGTCCAGACAGACACATGGCAACAAAAACAGTAATAAATGCCACGGCACCAGGGGCCTATTGCATTAAGCTGATTTTGCATTTTATTTTTTGGTGGTTTGTATTTTTATGTAGGTTCTTTGGTAACTGACTCCACAAGGCTTCTGCTCTGGAGATGTGTTTAGAGACAAACTGGACTAATCAGTTCTGGGCAAAGTCACATCTGACATCACAACTAAATCTTTTGTTCTCTGACTTTTTAAATTTGTATTATCCTTGTACTATGTTGGACTTTACGTAATTTATTTACTGTCTTAAAACGTACACATTTATCCTATTAGCATTTTTTTCCTGTGTTCCAATTAAAAACCGACAATGGCCATTTCTCATTCAGGTCTAATGCTATTTGCTATTCCCTGCAAACCTATGACTTTTCTTTGCAGTACACGCCCAGTGATCATTGGTTAAGGTTTCAAACTCAGCTGGGAGATGTAATATAAGTTTACCTTTGAGATTCATCACTGTGTAGCATAAAGGAACATATTGTTCTCTGGCATATCATTAATCTTAGTTTCATGCCCTTAGGAAGATAACTGTTTATAAAAAAAAAAACCTGTACACATGTGAACATGGCCACATACAAACAGAAACAAGAAGTCAGTTTGGTGTCTTACAAACTCCTTCGACAGCCAAATACATCAACTACAGCTAAAGCTTTGCAAATACACTTTGTTATAGCATCGTCCATTAACAAATTCACTTTTCAACTTCTTCTGTGCCACATTTAATTTAGGGTTTACGTTTAAAACAACATCCAACATCTCAAGTGACATCATCTGAGTGAAAACTGTATAAAGAGACAAGAATAAACAGAGACTAAAACTGTCTTTAAGTACTGCTTTACAAGATGTTGACCCCAAAAATGCAGAATACGTCAAATATTTAACAAGAAAACCTTAGCGTACAGTGAGTTTTGTTCAAAGCAGAGTGATCCATACAACACAATAAGCACCCAGGGTTTAGTCTCTATTGCTACCCTTTTTTTTACACACAAACAGATACTGGAAGCTGTTTCTTGTTCTGATCACACACTTATTTGCGATGATGTATTAGACATAGGTGTAAATCCCTGAAAGGGCAGGAGTGCGTAGTATTGTGTATAGTGCACTGAAACTATAGTTAATACCTCTTGAATCAGTTTAATCCTACATTTTGTACATAAATAAATGTAATTCAAGTGTTGAACTTCTTTAAACTGTCACTGTTTTTGCAGAGAACATTGAAAGCTCATAAGAAAGAGTTTACTGACCACACAGAACACCTCCCCAGGAAAGGCATCCAGGAGACATCCATAAAACAAATCTTGTCCTTTCGGTCATGACCCAGAGCTCATGACCATAGGTGAGAGTAGGAACGTAAACTAGTAAATTGAGAGCTTCACCTTGCAGCTCAGCTCCTTTTTTAACAAAACAGAACAGTACATCCCCCGAATTACTGCAGAAGTTGCACCGATCCATCTGCCATCTCCTATTTCATCTTTCCCTCATTCATGAACAAGACCCAAAGACACTTGAACTCCTCCACTTGAGGCAGGAACTCTCCTCCAACCTGAAAGGGACAAACCCTTTTAAGGCTGAGGACCATTGCTCCAGAATATAGTGAGGGGGTATTTTATTTTGCTTTCTGGGACTGCTGTATTTTAGTTTGTCTGTGTTTTTCTTATCTGTTTATGTCCTTTGCGTATTGAAGAATTAAAATTAAAAGGATTTTTGTCTTCCAGTGTGGCACTAACACACACTTATGTTTATATTTTGCACTCCTTTGTCCAAATATAAGAGCCTTTTTCAGATTTGCACAACACTTCTCTAAACATACAGTGGCCTCAACGATAAACAAAGGTGCTCATGTCGTCATGAAAAGGCAGGTTATGTGTGGAGTGTAACATATAAAACATTAAAAAACATACAATCATCATCAACAGCAGCGTATTTATAGACGTCGAACTTGGTAACTGTCTCCTACATTTTGAACGTCATGCAAATACAAACTAAAGAAAAGTCAATGAGCCTTTTTTGTCCTCTTTAAAAAATGATACGAACTAGTTCTTTTCTTCTGTTTGGATTACTAAGGGTGGTACTCCTAGTATTTCGTCAGTTCTTCTTCATGCTTTGTGATTATGTTAGTAAAATAATAACTTAGCAGGAAAGATATTCATCGTACTGTTTATATGTTAGGAACAGGTCAATAATGAAGATATCTGATGTATTTCTGTCCAAAATACTTCCCTGTATGTGTCTTTCCACTCTGCTCCCAGGTTTAGCGGCCGATATAACACAACGATGAGTGATTTCAGAAAGACGCCATCACACATAAAAGGACAAAGGACTGAGGACAAACAGCGAGCGCTCTACAGGAAGTTGGAGGAGTTTTTGTCGATCTGGAAAGTGGCAGCACCGTCGGTCGAACTGACCGTGGCAGTGGATGAAGGAGGGACGGGAGGCTCCAGAGCTGAGGCTGGGGCAGGGGCAGCGTCTCCCTAAAGGACGAATATGGAGAGTTAGGAGTTTCTCTTTAATAATAAACTCTGTAGAGCAGACTCTGTTGAACTGACATACAAAGAAGAAAATGAAAGGAAAATAACAACCAATCAGACAAAACACAAGTAAATGTAAAATGGCTAAAAAGGTAGAACAAATGAAGCCTTTTCTTAAAACACTGTGACTTCCAGTTTGAATAAATATATGACAGCTTTTCTCTTGTTACAGCAGGAATGAAGAAAGTGGCAATAAAATGACTAAGACACCGGTTAAATTAATGTGAGAAGAGACGTTGAACACGTATATCTTCCTAGTCAGAGTGTTTCTTATCATTGAGCAGAGGTGGGTAATAACCTTGTACTTTTACTCAAGTAACCTTTCAAAAGATGGAAGTTAGTAAAAAATCAGTTTCCACAGAAAGCGTTTGAAAAAGGAAAGTTCTTTAGATGAAAACATTGAGGTGATTGGATGAACCGTGTCATTCTAGCCATATTATTGGTCTGAACATGCAGCACGCAAGTTTAATGTCATATTAGTAGAATTAATAGTCCGCTATAGTGCAACCTCATAGGGATTTCCAGTGATTGCTAGTCTAATAATGTTTTATTTTATATAAAATACTATAATTCCACTACAGTATACTAGTGCTATGCTAGTACTAGAGACATGGACTAATGTGGATTTTACAAGTAGTCTCATTTGTGAGTATGATCTTTACCTTCTTTCACTCCAGAAGAACACACTAGCATCAGGTGTAAGGTTAAAAATGCAAGTTTGGGTAAGTGTTAGTATAATCAGAGAAAACATTATTTGGCATATTACTACTATAACTGTTTCTGTTTCTAAAAAAAAAGAGACAACAAATAGTCCCTTTAAAGTCTGCTACACTATAAGCATTTTGCGGCAATCTGTCATTTGTCATCATCTGTTTACATTTATAATATAATTTAGGATTTTTCAAGATAATCTAAGCAGAAATACAACAGATAGGTGCTACAAACTTTGCTATAAGCCTTGAACTGAATGGTGAAGTGAATAAAGTGGAGGTAAAAGTAAAAAGAGGAGGATAGACAAAGATGTTGGATGTGTTTAAACCTGTGGAGGGTGAGCGAGCAGAGGATCAGTGGGAGATGGAGCCAGGTTCTCCATTTTAATCTCTTCTTTTGCAGGTGGTTCGCTGTACATGACCGGAGCTGGAGCATAACCCTAAAAACACACAGGAATAACATGAGTCTGGTTGAAGAAAAAGTGATCAGTCTCACCAGTTTTTATTACAAGAATAATGGTTTTAATATTGGGATTTGTAACATCTTTGCCTTTAGGATGTTTCACCTGAGTTTAAGTCTGTACAGGGAACTAACAGCATTTGGTGTTAGTTTCAGGAATTTGCCCCTGTCTTTGTCTTTGTCTTTGGGTACAAGGTTGGCTCTAACTATTTCTGTGCATTTGCCAAGTCCTGAAAAGTCAAAGGTCAGCTTCTGAAAATGAACAGCATTCCTTTGAGCCACAGAGAGACCGGGTCGTACCATTGGAGCAGCAGGTCCGGGGGGGTACGGGCCTGGAGGTGGGCCGTTCCACTGAGGAGCCGGGCCGACGGGGGGATAGACCGCATTCGGGGGCGGGTAAGCTGGGTTAAAGCCCTGTGGAGAAGAGTTTTGAGTGAGTAAATTTAAGAAAAGAGCAGACAGGAACAGCTTTGGAGGTGGTTTATGGTGGAAAACTGACCGGAGAAGGTGGAGGGCCGGTCCATGGTCCTGGGCCAGCAGTGGGTGGGGGAGGATGGATCGCGGGACCCTAAACAGGAAGAGAACATACACACTGACGTACACAGACAACAACCTATTAAACTAAATGAGCTGCAGTAAATTCTTACTGAGTTGGGGCTTGGTGCTGGGTAGTATCCCTAAAACACAACAACAAATAATTAAATGCATGTGTAGAAATTCCAATACATATCATTAGATAAATTTTCCTTGGTTACATGAACACATATAACTTCATAAAAGGATAATTAAAAATATGCTACACAACAGAGGCACAATATCTCTGTCCACTATGGCTGTAATTGACCAAAGAAAGTCTACTAAAATGTCTCCCACACATCAACTATTCTCAACAGCACGTTACTTAACAGTAGTTGTCCTTTAAAACATTCTTTATTTGGACTAAATTCAGCACTTATCTCTTTTGGTAGTTTACTTATACACCTTATATATACTTAGCCATTTAAAACTAGCCCGTTCCGACACAACCTGAACTGCAACACACCGATACACAAGATTTTACACAGTATTCCCTGGGATATTAAATGGTCCAATGGTGAATTGTCCCTCTTCTCTTTTCACCTCACTTCACACATTAAAAGGTAAAACGTCAGCAGTGCAGTCTTTGAGGGACACAGTTTTGAGCCTGTTCAGAGCTGGAGCTGTGGTGCGTTCACTAGAGACAACTGTTATAACTACTAACTAACAACAACATGTGAATATTGGACTAATGACATTTTTGTCTTTATTTTTAATTTATTTCGATTTATGTTTTAAAACAGCAAAAATTCCACAGATTCAAGGAGCATATATTGTTTAAGGTGTCATATCAACACCCTGCAGGATTGTTTTTGGACCTGTGACTATAAAAGCGACATATAGACATCATTGTAAAAAACCAGACAGTAACTCCAAAGAATTGAAAGCATAGCTGGTCTGATTCAGAGGAAATTAGAAAGTAGAGTTACGTCTACCTAGTCTTTAGTCCCACTTACTGGTTGTTGGGGCTGGGTGTAGGGAGGACAGGGTCCAGTCGGGCCAACAGGGGGCGGGACTACTGCACCGGGACTCGTCTGGATAAAATATATACAGTGAGTTAAAGACAATGGACCGACAAAGGGGATAACTATATAGTACAGCAGTCATAAAAGTAGGGGCCCCATTGTAAAAGGTTTAGACTTCTACCTGATCATGCTATTTTATTTGTACTAATATTGCATAATCAGCTGAAAAATCACTTCTGCCATCCGCAAAGACAATGGGTCCATTTCCAAGTAAGTTTGAAATATGTTGTCCATACTGAGGTTAAAATGATGGTAAAAAGTGACCGAACAATGCCAAAAAGTATCAAGATAAAATTGAAAATTAACTTGATCACTCCAAAACATAAAGTTAAAAGTGTCAAGGATAGTTTAAAAAGTTTGAAAAAGGCCAGAATATTTATTTTTATTTATTTAACCTTTATTTCTCCAGGTAGGTCGATTGAGAACTAATTCTCATTTACAACGACGACCTGGTCATGGACCAATATCACGGACACAAAACTAATGGGTGTAAAAACACACTAATAAGGATGAAATTTAAATCAAAGATAAATAAATCTGCCAATGACAATGCACTATTATGCACATGTTTTTTTACATTTTGTTACAAGTTGAACTGATGGCCCCAGATATTTGACACAAAGCATTATAAACAGATGTCTTTTGTCTGAACCTGTAGTGTTGAGGCAGTGGTTGCTTTGCTTTTGAAAATCTTCTTCCTGCAGCAGCAGCAGATACCGGCTGGGATCCCGAGCAGCAGGAGCAGGGCCAGCAGTGGGTTTCCTTCTGTGGTTTCATGGTGATCTGCACCGGACAACACAAATAATACGTTTATTTTCAAACACAACCATCGCTATATGCAAAACACAACCAACACACAAAGCAGAAAACCCTTGATATAAATACACATGTGAAGCTAATATAATACATAACAAACACATGGTATTTCTTCCAATGGATCATGCGCTAGTTGATGTTCTTATTATTTCAGCAATATGTGAGTTGAACACATTGTTCTGTCAGAGAATATACTCATTAAACAGAATTGCAAATATGTCTGAGAGAGAATCTGGCATGAGGTTGTTAAAAATAGTTCTTCAAAGTCCAACAAGGTCGTGCACATGTCCCCTGTCAATCAAAACGGGAGCAGGCCATAATTCATTTACTCTGGCAGAGATGGAACTGAGTAATTTTAAGTTTAAAATTAAATCGTTTAAATCAAACTATGACATATTTTCCATTAAAAATATGGCCTGCCTATGCAACTCCAATTTAGCTTTAAAGTAGAGTAAATGGGTAGTTCATACATAAGTTATAGCTAATATGTTCATACGTATCATATTAGCTATAATAATACAATGCAATGAAATTTAGGCACACTGAAAAGCCTCCTCTCTACTGTGGGGTACATAACGGGTCGGGTCAGTACAGGACGGTTCGGTACGGGTAACCCCTGAAGAGGCATGTGTTTCCACTGCCAGAAACAGCTGTTGATAATTAGCTTTGTCATTGGGAAAAAAGTACAACATTTATGGTGTTTTCTGTTTAATTATGACGTTTATCACAAAAATAAAAAGTGTAATTTGAAAAACATTTCTGTTTAATGTTTTTACTTTCTCTTCTCATTTTCGCTTGAGTGAGGATTATCTATCATCCAATCACTGACGGCAGTGTTTATCGTCACATTTCCATAGTGTACCACAAAACCAAATCTACCCCAGAACCGACCCAACCTGCACCATACCCGTCCAGTAGAAGCTCTTGTGTATCAGGACAATATTAACTGATACTGTTACCAGTTTTCCATTGACACTCACCAGTCAGATCCATCCTGGTGACAGACACTACGCGGCTCTTACGATCTTTGAGAGTATAATGCCCTACATCACTGAAGTTCACAGAAATAATCTCGATGTTTTTGTAATGACTTCGCACTCGGTCGAAGTAATCTGGGAGCTCCTGGGACACGAGGGCTCCATCTCGCACCTAAAGAGCAAAAACATACAAACATCTACAGCCATTCCCAACTGAGATGTGTAGAAATGTCTGCAAGCTTTCCATTTAATGTTTTTAAATGGAAAGCTTCCAAAAAATAAATTATACCCCAAGGAATAATTATGGCAGAACATTTTTCCTTGGGGTAAGCTTATGCGTTTTTACGGTGAATCATTTTTAACATGAATCATCATCTCTGCAAAAACTGACAAAGTCTTACTTCCACTGCAAATCCAGTCTAATAAAGTTTTCTCAAATTTCTCACAGTGTGCATTTGTTCATGTTTTTCTCACCAGTGTCACATTAGCGTACTCTCCGGAGAACGAAAGGGTAGCGTCATTCTGGTTAATGCCTTCCAGTGAAACATAGAGGCTTTCTCCTGCAACACGCTTGATAAAGTTGTTCTTTTCTGCAAAACAGAGGAACATAGAAAGAAAAACACTGAATAGGACAAACAAATGCAAACAGGGGAGGTCATACCACACAGGACACTTCCAAATGTGTCCGCAGCTCTGATCTCTCAGGACACATTCTGGACACATTCACTCCTTCCATTAAAGCTGGCCACATTAGATCCTGTCACTCGGGTTTTAGTGCCAGGTCTGAAGGGGACTGATGACCCACCTGAGACAGCCACTTTGAGAGTCGACATCTCTTTGTTCCAAAAGTCTCTCTGGATGTACGTCCCTTGGTCATCATAAGTCACCTGTTCAAAACATAAACCAGATATTATTGACTGGGACTGTGTCAGGTCTGGAATATAAAACACCTTAAAGATTAAGTTACAAATGATTGTTTTTGAATACAATCTGGTCAAAATAGGAGACCATATATCAGTTGTATGTTCCATACAGTCTCTCACATAAAGATCCAAACTGCATAATGCTTGTTACTTGAGGATGTTTAATTGTTGGCCCTTTCTACACAGGAAGACAGGAAACAGGGTGAGATGGGAATGATATGGAGCAAACAGACTCTAGGGTTTGCAACAAGTAACAATTAGATTTGTATTACAGTTAAACTAAAAATAAATAGTAAATTGTAAAATAAGAATTAATTTGCATATTTGAATATGTAACATAATATAGAAGCTTTTTATCATTTTCAGATGAAAGCAGAAATTTGCAGAACACTACAGAAATGTAATACAATTTGTAACAGGATTCTCTACACTTCTATATCTCAGGTGGTCTATGAGAGAATAGTTCACTTTGATCCTTTCTCACTTTGAGACTTGTGATTTAAAGCCACAACGTGATTTTGCAAACCACAAATTCTCAGCTTATCAACAGCTTAGCAACAACAAAAACTGCATCATGTGACAGTGGTGTTAAACAATGTCAAAAGTTGTCTGTTGTTGTTAACTCTTACCTGTTCCAGGTACCAGCGCCGGTCGTTACTTGATCCTGACACCTGGCCTCTGATAGGCGACCTAAAATACAGAGGAATCACTGTGAGTAAAATACAATAGACAACATCATCTGCTATCATCATAACGAGTCAGGAGGAGTCAGTCATTCAGTAAAATGTGAGATGGAAGGCTCAAGGCTCAAAGAAGAGACACTTATTTTTAGATAAATGGAATCATGAGTATTTCCTCCTTCATTACAGCTGGTGGTACACTACTACTACTACTACTACTACTCTGACTCAGAAAGTTGTCTGCCGTTAAAAGCACCACAAAACCCACTAAAGCACAGAGGGCTGATCATGAACAAATAGACCCAATGAAGTCTAAACCCGCATATGACAATTTAATGAATAATAATAATTTATATAGTGTATTTATATATAATTCATATTTCCTCACAATTTCTTGGATTTTGGGTCAGCACACACACAAAAAATATATTACACAAAATGAACCTCTATCAGTTTTAATTGAACACTGAAATATTTAAATATTGCATCGCACATTATTGCACACAGGGAGTGAACGTATTTTTTTTACCTTGTTCTCCCTTTTTCCCAATAAACCAGAGTTTGTCTCGGGTCGTCAGCTGGGATGAACTCCAGCTTTTCGGTGCTTTTGGGCAAATAAATCTTGAGTTGCCGGCCGTGGGACAAGCGCTCTTGTTGGTCTCGGACTACATAAGACTCTGAGGCACAGGAAAGAAGAGAGAAAAGTAAGTATTGTGGTACTGGCAGACTTAACATCATTAAAACTGGTTTAATACGTTATTTGGCCTTGTACTGTAAATATGCATCATATGTTTCAGAGCTGTATATTCTGTATATATTTGTATTTTTTTTTACTAGTTTTCATCACAACATTTTATAGTAACTCTATACTTACCGACAGTGAGGGCAGCCATGAGGAGGCTCACTACTGACCACATCATCTGCAGAACAAAACAAAAAAAACATAAACTTTTACTGCTAATTACTTTGTTCTAATGTCAGACCAAATGGTAAATAAGATGGTATATATTGCTATGAATGATTAAAAGTGAAATCTAGGGGCAGAGGATCTGTTCTGATTAATAGAGTGTCTGTCTGAATGAGAACAGGTAAACAACTCATGTGAAAGCTCATTCTGCAGATGTTCAATGAGGTCATGCAGAGCAGCCATGTTTTATTAAAGACCTTACTGTTACCTTGAAAAAATGTGATTGTTAAAATTGTTTCTCTTCTGCAGCTAAGGGAAATGGCTCAAAGCAGAACAACACAAAGCTACATTATGGTTCAGGAGTGGGGTTTCTGGGAGTTTTTAAACCACAAAAAGATTTTCAGAGCCACTCAGACTTGAGTGAATATAACCACTGTCACCACTGAATATGTACAACCCTCTGTCTTGGACACCACAGACATTTTACAGAGAGAAAATCTTGTGTCTAAAGTCTGAGGTATAGAGAGAGACACTGTAAAGCCAGAAGTAGTATTGAAATTGGCAACTTGAAGGCGCAATATTTGGGATTAATTGGTAATACGCATTAGTAAGTGCAGTCATGAGTGAGCGCTGCTGGAGCTGGGCATTTTAACCTTTTCTGGATAGTAAGAGAAGAATGACATTGAGCAAATAGAGCCAAGCCAGAACTAAACCTGAGTCGCTTGAGTAGGTATGTGCTCTACCAGGTGAGCCACGAGGAGCCCACAACCTGCAAAGTTTTTATTTAAACTACAAATGCAACAAGTTCTGAATATATAGCATGCAATTATAAAACTATTAATCATTAATCGCATTAACAAGAAGCACAATGTTAATGTCACAAAGAAGTGACAGATCTTCAATAGTCTAACTTTACTCAGTTTTCACGTCAAAATAGTTGACCAATCAGAGTCCCTCTGTTTGATGTCATTTGCCAAAACCATCTTGTTTATGCACAGTGTGTTTATGTAGTAATTTTAACTTAATTGCTTATGCTATTGAGGTATTGGCTTAAGGCTCCTCTGCCTGATTTTCTTTTTGCCGTCCCTGTCTCAGACTCCACTTACCCCCAAACTTTGAGAGTGTTTAAACAAGAGAGAAATATGAGAAAATGTTAATGCCATTTCCTGTTTCTCTTTTATTAAAAAAATAAAACTGGACCAATTTTTCCTCCACAAAATACTAATACATTTCACCAAACTGAAGTTTAGCGTTAGCCAAGCTGCGACTTACGAGTCAGAACAGCAATTATCCCCTCCTCGTTAAACATAACATGATTGAATTGACAGTATTTATCCACGTTGCCTCCCTTTTCTCTCTTGATGCTTTTCTTTTTTGAGCTGTTTCTCTTTGTGAAAAGACATATTCATCGCTGAAAAAACACATTATTAGCAGCTATTTAACTTCCTGGAATGTCATATGACAAGCCGGTGTAGACCAATGGGAGCGCTCCTATTTCGAACATATGATTCTCATCTATTAAAATCTCTTATAATAAAGGGTAGATGGCATCAAAAAGCCTGTTTTTTTCACAAATGATAGCTTTTACAATATTCTATTTGGAGTTTAAACCATCAATACCAGTTTAAACCACTAGAAGAAAAAATATCAGTATCTATTTAACTTCTGGCACAAAACATGTGCATGCATCTTACGTTTACAGACACTAAAAGGATCTAGAGATTATCCATCTTATGTTCAGTGTCTCGAATCTATGTTAGCTGTGAACCATAAGAGAGAGAGAATATTTTCAAAGGATTGTTTTTTTTAAGTTCATTTCAAACATAGCAAGTCTTCAAACATATTGCATAGCTATGGCCTGTTTTCCTAATACTGTACAGCCCCTTGTGCATTTAATCATATGATTAGGTCTGAGGTTAATTCTGGCTGGAACATCTTTATTACAAATTGTACAATCGAACCTTGGCTCTACATCAATACAACAGTGTTCATCAGTCATGTCTTGTCATGTTCTCCAAATCTATCTACAAACAGTCAGCTCAGGCTTAAACATGCTTGCTACACAAAATCATTATTTTCTGGAAAAAGAGACAGAGACAAAAGATGAATTTCTGAAATACCACTGATTTTTAATGCTGTTGTTTGTTTTTGTTCTACTCTTATACCCACTTCACGCAGAACTTTTTTTGAATTTTGAAACAGTGTGAAATATGTGATTTAATTGAGTCCTTTTGTCCGAATAAATCCACAGCTAGGTTAGTCTCCTCTAATGACACTGTTCAATGCTACTGACAACAGCTTTTTATCTCTGTACAAACTAATCCAAGTCTTATCTGGATTGTTTTCTCACAAATGAATAATTAACGCTGACCCAGGTCAAGGAGGATCAATAAACTACTGTGAACAGAAGAAGATAAAACTGCTCTAAACCAAACTTTACATGGCCTCTAAAGACGCTCTTAAAAGCTACTAAAATGAAAGGCTTCGTGATTTTTGTTTAAGATCAATGGATATAGCAGTAATATAAGATTTGACATATGGCTGTACATTAGATTTTTGCAATACTGATGTCCAAAAAAGCATTTATTTTGCATACATTTATATATGCATGACAAAAATGTGGATAATGTTTACATAAAACTGTAATGTATATGTGTATATATATATAGTGGGGCCAATGGGGCCAGTGGGTTCATTGAGTGGGTGAGTGTGGATTCCTGTTCTATTTGTAATGTGTGTGGTGGCTCTATTATAGAGTTCATTAAGGTTGTGCAATGCTGGTCACCTTTGTGAGGTGGGTGACAGTGAGCACATTAAAAAAAACAAACAAACAAGTGAAACTATTCAATGAAAATGGCTGATTGATGCTGTGATAATGTAGCAGTAATAGATAAGGAGCAACATTAAGTTTTTAGTCAGAGCTAAACAGCACTGAACCAGGAATAACCCTGAGCTAAATCAGAATTGTGATCGCAACACTTTTTTTACCTTCTTGGGCACTCAAAGCACCTTACATCAAGCTAACATTCACCCATTCACACACACATAAGCAGTCACACCTTTCCTCTGTGGTGGTGGTGGTGGTAAGCTGCCTCTAGCAAACAGCCCCCGATCACTACCAAACACGCCACCACAGACACTGGAGGCAAAGTGGGTGAAGTGTCTAGATCACAACAATAGTATTCTGGGGGGATTGAGTTATTGGACGACCTGCTCTGCCTCCTGAGCCACTGCTCCCCAAACTACATCTGCAAATAAACAAGAAAACTAAAAAAGTGTTGATTTATAATAGGGCTGCACAAAATATTGAAAAGGTATCATAACTGCAATATCAACAAGTGCAACATCCAAATCTTCTTCTCGCAATAACATTATGGTCCCTCATATGACATATTCACTCTTTTACAGGTAAAATAATTGTCCAAACAGAAACTTTTTGTTTAATATTTATTTTGCACTAGATGGTAGCCAAGAGCCTTTTATTTTTTTTCATTGAGATATCTAAGCTCATATAGCAATCACATATTGCATGTTTTTCTAATAAAATGCAGGCCAAATGTACACAATATTTAGGCATCTTAAGCAGGCCTTCAGACTAAAATATTCTGTGTAAAAAAACAAAGCAAATATTACATAATGCAGTAATAAAAGTTATATACCTGAATAATAAAAATCGACCCGATGCATTGGCAGTAGCTATAAATACAGTAATAACTGTCTTCTCTGTTAGTCTCTTTATATTCCTACAGCCCCTAAACTCAGCACAGGCCCCAGACTGGATCTTGGGCGGAGTGTTGCTCCCGGTGGGACGTGATGGTATGTGAGATAAACATAAAACAAAAGCCCAATTCTGTCACTTGCTTTGTTTATTCTTGTCACTCTTCGCCCTAATCCGTCTTTTATGTTCATTTAAGTCACTTACAGTGAAAAACATTCCACATGTGGCGTGATTTGACGGAGCAGGGGTGTGGCCGTCACGTTGTAGGTCGTTTTCATTGTGAGAAGAGCACTAATTCAATTCCCACTGAGAGGCGCTACACGCGGGAAAATGCATGCGTAAATTTAGTCTAAAACACGAAACACAACAGGCTGGGTCAAAGTGTAGTTTGTCAAATGCATGTCCAGTTTGTAGCAAGTGTAGAGATGGAGAAATAACGCTTCATGTCAGCTACAGACACCAGACAGTACAACATGGACACGACAACTGCGGCTCGTTACGCACAAGGCTTAAGCAGTTAAACGACCACCAACCACGAAAACATGGGTCACTTTCCTTCAGCACACATTAACTCGTGTTGTTTCATTGTCTAATCTTAAGTAAAAGTAAGAAAGAAGGCTTTGTTTTGCAGTGTATATATGACAATTGTAAGGAAATGCATTGCTTTGGCTAAGTTTTTCTGAACGAAATTGGGTTGAGTGCAAGAATAAAAGCGATATTACTCAAACTAAAGTGGATACATGAAAAGAGTAGTTCAAAATTCAAACATAAAGGGGTTGGGGACAATATGTAGCCGCCATCTTACCTTGAAGGGTCTGTAATCCGTCTTTTTCCAGACAGAGAAGCAGAGATATAGGTTACTATGTCAAATGTTCAGTACTCTCTGTTCAGACCTCCTCCTGGAAGAGAGAATGTGGTTTGGTCAAGAGGAGCGCTGCAATGGTGCCTTCAGGGAGCATCAGACATATAACATACTGGGCGATGTTACGGTCTGTGGAGTTAGTTCTCTCTAAAAAAAAATGTGTGGCACGCTTGAACATAGGCTTTAATTGAGGTTTCTACCCAAATAAGGCAGTTATTAAGTATTAATTAGGGGTGTCTAGTTAGAGGGATAAAATTTGAAATGCAAGAACCCTAAATCTGGACATGAATGCTCTTTTATATCAATCTCAGTTCAATGTAAGGCTACATCTAGAGATTTTGGTTATTAGGAAAGTTTAGCAAATTTATTTCCTACAAACTTGGAGATTTGGAGAAGCAGACAAGAGCAACACCTCAGAGACAAGGGGTGCATTCACACTTGACCTGGTTGGTGCGGATCCTCAGTGAGTGTGGTTCAATAGGACAAGTGTGAATGCTCCAGAGCCATCAAACCTTCTCTGAGATTCATACTGAACTCTGGGATGGTTTGATTAAAATACGAACCTGTGTCAAAATGCGGACTGCAGGTGTCTAAACAAGCCCAAAGAGGAAGAGCCTCACAGAAACACGTCGCTTTTAGTTTTCTGGGGGAGCAGAAAAACACGAGCACAACTGCACAAAAACACACAACTGTTTTCATTTTGTTGCGGCACACACTGTGTTGTCATGTAAACTGTTAAGGACACATCCTCAGTGAAAACAATGCAACAGCCGAGTCCCAGTAAGTTATTGGGTGCTGGCTACACACAGAACAATGATAGAAAAATACTGTGTTTTTGTTCTTTCAAAAAAGTGTGTTCTGATAACGTATGGTTAAAAAGTAATTAGGCATTAAAAAGGTGTGAATTTGGGAGAAAAGTGGAGTTACTTCTTCTTCTTGGCTGATCCGTGTGAATACAGATTGTTTTAGATACACTACTGGCCACTGTTTCCATTTTGGTTGTATGTAAACAGTCCCTTTATGTAGCCTTACACAGAATCTATTTCCCGCCTTGATACTGCAAACTCCACGTTATCTTGAACAGACTGTTGGTGCTTCTTGAACATGTGTATGGCCTGGAGTCGAGTGTTATAGCTCAGAGCTGATTTGTTTGCCGACAGCCTAGAGCTTGTCAGACCAGAGAGAAAATCAATGCCGTGGGCTGGAGGTGTGGCAGAAAGGCAGGCGCTGTGCAGAAAAAATGTCACCGGATCTGATTTTATGCTTTGCATTGTCTCAGGAAAGTGTGACCTCTAACACACTCCGGCATGTTGTATGTTTAAATTCTATTATATTTTTGCTTAATTGTTTAAGATCTGCATTGACTTTGTCTTTCAAAAACAAGTAAGCTGTAATAAAGGAAGTGAATTAAAAAAGAGAGCAGTTGCAAAAGATTATTCAACCTATTAGTTTTACTTAGTTCAAAAACATATTGATATGATCCCCGTTTAAGTACTTTTGAATTTTAATTGTGAGTAAAAACTAGAAAAAATGCTCCTATGTGAGATATGCTCCACCAGGTGAGCCACTGATGAGTCCCTGAATTATGTATTAAATTATATTTTATTGATGTTGAACTGTTTGCTGTCCCTGTTTGGTGTGGGTGAGAAAAACCTCATGTTGGTTTCATTGGAAGTGAACTGAATCAGCCTTTTCACATTGAACTGCTATTTAGATTTAGAGATGTGAACCTGAATGTGAGTGCAAAACTAACTCAAAAAGATCAAATCAGAGCCAGTTTTGAACCCAGTGTAAATGTTGCCTAAGAGCTACAAATGCACTGGTGAACGTCTGAGTTCAATCCAACAGTTTGGATAGGCTCTTGTTCCTGTGACCCATTACAGGAGGTAGAAAGAGGTAACGGAATGAAGTAAGACTAAAAAAAAAAAAAAACATTGTTAAAATTTTTATGGAGGAGATGTAAGCAAGAAATGAGACAACAGCTTAACTTCCTGTTCCACATACCAATAAGAAATTCTAAAAAGTTTAAAAGAATAAAATTAATATATGGTGAAATACTAAAAACAAAAACAAAAAAATCACTGGACTGAATTTGCATTTTGGTGTTCATCCAAACACCATAATAAGTTACAAAACAGAAAGAAAGATACAAAACAGGAAATAGCTTGGCAATAAATATACAAGGTCACATAATCAATTTCCCTGCTGAGTGAAAATGGCAGTGTCACTGAGAGTGTTGCCAGATAAGGTGGTGTCCATCAGCCTATGGAGGTGTTTCTCCTTTTCATTCAGAGGTGGAACAACAGCAGAGTAAGACGCCTTTTTGAGGGCTGTCCCACTTTGACGTAAATGTTTTCCTATACACCTCTCTCAAACCACTTCTCCTCTAAAGATTCGATGTTTTTAGCTGATGTCCATCCTTGTCTTTTGCTGAATCACAAAGGCTTAGACAGAGTTAGACAGTTTCTGCTTGAAAGTGAATGGGGAGAACTTGTAACCAGTCCCGCTGTAGAACTTACTCTGAAACTCCACCCTGCAACAAACAAACAAACAAACAAACAAACTATTGGTTAAGCCTAATTTTGAAAACACTATTTTGATATATTCTTTTGTCTGGAGTCCATTTTTTTTGTCATGAGCCAGGTTCTAACAGTACGCCAGATTAGCTTTGGTCTTGAACTCACTCTGGATTTAGTTCTTCATTAGGACAAGAGCTTATGAACTTCAGAAAACCCCAATATGAATAGCATTAAAGAGCAATCTTATTATTATTAACCACAACACTACTCACCAATGTAGACGAAGTGCATGTAAAAACGCTGACAGTCCCTCCATCACCAACAGGATGGAGACCGTGAGCAAAGCAAAGAAGGAGAAAACCACAGCCAGGACTACAGATCCCAGCATGCCTCTGGAGGACAGTGAGATCCGCATCACCATCATCCACAGTACGTCTGAGAGCTCTGGGAGAGAAGTTTATTAGTCATATGCCAAGATTGAGCAGAGAAATCATATCTGAGTATAAGGCTGAGCAGTGTTTTTGACTTTTCAAGATATGGAAATTTAAGTTGGATAATTTTAGGTCCCTGATGCCTAGCCCTGTCTGTGAGTGTCTTACGTGCATGAGCCAGACTCAGGGCCCACAGTCGCAGGTAGGAGGCAGTGTTGGAGACACAGCCGAGACAGTACTCAATTGTATGGATGGTTTGATGCATGAAGACCTCAACTGCATTGAACTGGAGCAACAAAACAAAGTATTTTATTCACAGACTCTATATTATCAATAGACTTTGTGACAAATTTAGGATATGCCCTCATTTGCACAGATGACAGTCATGTTATCAGCCACAACTGACACTATACAAACAGTTAATTTGATGTTTAAAGTAACTAAAATAGTGTATTTGATGAAGAATCAATGCTTTAATATTTAGCTTTTATTTTCTAGACTTGAGACTCTGAAATACACTCACCTCTACCTCATCTCTGCTGCCTCCTTCCAGGTCTCCTAACAGAGCGTTAATGGAGCTGGTGTCTGTTACAGCTGTCTGCAAACAAAGAGTATGGAAGTGATGTAATTTTTAAAACCTGGATTAATTAGCAGTGCACGAACAGACATCAGGGTAAAAGGTTGTCTGATATGAGAAAAACAATAGATATGCAATAACATCAGGAACTAAATCAATAATTCAGACTGAACCAGGACTAAACAAGACTAAATGCAGGAATGAACCAGGTCTAAACCAGGACTTTTTATTTAGATGCACCAGTTTGATTTAATGGTCTGTTTGGACAATTTCGAGGCAAAGAGAAAAATGTCTGTCACATAGAAGACCATATTGTAATAAAAGTCATATAAGTAATATTGCGAAAAATTGTGCAAGCCTACATCAATGTATTGATCTTTAAAAAGCCACTATGACTAGGTTAAATAAGTTCACATATGTGCTTTATTCTCTGCCTGATACACTTTCATTGGCTACATCACTTTAATGCCAATGAATAGCAAGTATTTTTTTTATTTTTCTGTGAAAACATTACAGGGACAAATACCAAATGAAATAAATGTGATTTAGTTCATAGTGCACAGTGGCTAGGGCGAAGATAATGCCATATGTTCTTACTGTTGTGCCTTGGCGTTTCTTGTGACAGTGAAGCAGATAGAGGGGTTTACCAAGCAACAAAACAGGGACCGATGTCAGCACCGCTACCATGATAACACTCTGGACACACCGCTGAAAAAAAAGAAAAAAAGAAAAAAATGTATGTGTGATGGAGCAATGTTTCTCATTAGAAATGTTAGAAAGGCCAGTGTTGTTTCTAAACAAAAAATAAATCTTGTCTCAGTGGATTCCAGTTGGATTTCTACTGGCCAGTACCAACAAATACACCTTTAAGTCCATCTGTAAAACCCAAAACCCAGAGTATCCCTCTTTCATATCCCAAGTTTGCATTAAACTTGCTTCGTTAAACAGGGCTGTTTAAAGAAAAAAGAGAAAGGAAGCAGAGAAAAAGCCTGCAGATGATCTTTGAGCAAGAACATTAAACTTTAGTTCCAAAATCTATAGTGTAGAATATCAAAATAACACTGTTTTCAATAGACCTTTCATAAAACCCAGTGGAAAGAGCCATTAGTTCTGCAACTTCCTGTTCCTATATCTGTTGGGAGGACAAGAACAGACAATTTTTGTGTGAAGCTTTTAGCCTTTAAGTACTAGATTGATTTTGATTACATTTTTTAAGTGAAATCACCATCAAACACTTTTTACGCTGGGTTTGTTCATAGACAACAGCATGTTCCTGCAGGGCTACCATAGCTGTTCACATGCTCTAAAAGGGAGTGTGAGGTATGGAATTGCTAATCCTTAAAGGCTTTCTCTGAGATCATTATTGCTGACATTATATATTGCATAAAGTAATTGTAGTATACTATATGTCTATAATCTGTGGACAAAGTTGAGTCACCTGTCCGGAGTAAAGAGGCAGGATTTCTTTGTTTTCTGTGAAGAGTAACATGTTGAGGAAGTGTAGGAGGAGACTGGGGGCTCGGTTTGAATGACTCGGTCCAAAAACCAGCCATTTGTAGAGAATCAGAAATACCAGATAACCGAACAGACCGAGCATGAAAACCAGCTCAGGGATGAGCACGAACAGCACATCGGCCCACTGACGTCTGTAACTGAAAGACGGGGAAAATGTAAGGTAAAACATAGACAAGACACTGCAAAATAAAAGACATTAGGCATTCAGATTACCTGTAGTTGAAGTAAGAAAGGCAAATCCCAAAAGTCATGTGTAATACTCCTATTATAACAGACATCTTCATCTTATATGAGTTCAGAAATGATAAGTGGTTGCTCGCTAGATGCCAGATCTACATAAGAAGAAAACAAACATTTAAAATCATAATAAAGCAAAATGCAATTGTGCAAAAATGCAAAAATTTTAGAGTTTTTTGAAGAATATAACAGGTATAATAAAAAAAGAAACAGACAAAGAAAGAAAGTGCTTTTTAATAGCTTGGTTAGGTTCACAAAAAAGTCATAGAAAGACATTGAATTTCAGTGGGGGTTTTTTTCAGTGCTTTATCACAAATGTTGAGCTCAACATATAGGGTTTCACTTCCCATTTGAAACAGCAGCAGATGCTTCCGAATCATAGCTAGAGGGAAAAACTTGACAGTATTATATATGTAAAATGAGACGTCACTTAAGGGCTGGTATTAATGAATAGCAATGTTACGGTGCTATATGACATCCGGACTTCCCTTCCAGCTAGGATTTATTTTCATTCACACTTACTCAGAAACCTAAAAACAAGTTCCAGGCCTTCTCAAATGTCTCTTTAGACCACCTTCAAACTATTAAAATAATTCAAAACTAGAAAGAGTAATTGGATCGACACTGAAAACAAATTTGGAGGGCTCCTGTGTGGCCTGTATCTGGATGTATTCAGATCTCTGTGGAAGTATGATTGCATCTGGGTTGTGACTCACACTGAGAGACCTCTTACATCAATGACATTGTGTTTTGCAGCCAAAGCACTTGTAGGAGCCGTTGACATTGTAATTATGTTCTGTTGGTATTCTTATGTATAATTTATGTATTGTTTATCACTGTCTGCTTCTTAATGTCAGCCCTGGGACCAAAGGCCCAAAGCTGCTGGGATAGGCTCCGGTCACTCACGTTCCCCAACAGGACTAAGTGGAAGATGAATGCTTCTATTCTTTATGTTTTGAATCAGGGAAATGTAATGAGTAAAAAGTAGCTAGACAAGAAAAGTATAGTGCATATAATATGTGCGATCATTAAAAATGTATTTTACATACAGAAAGAGTTGTGAGTTAAAACAATTGGTGGTAAATCAATGGAAATGAAGCACTTAATGAACATCTGAATAGTACCAGATTCAGGAAACTTTTAGTAGCTATTAGAAGCTTTTTTTTTTTTTTTTAAGTAATGGAAAAATACAAACTCAGGAGGACGCATATAAATACCAGGTGTGATTACAATGAGTCGAGCTAGCCATGTGAGAAAGATAAAGAGATTGAAATGGAAAGGTAGAGGGGCAACCAGTCTGGATATTAGGCCCAGGTCATAAATAAACAATGAAAGAAAGAGAAAAATAAACAAAGGGCATTTACCGGGTCAATACCAAGAGGATATGGTCCTTGAAAGACTCCTGTTGTGTTCGGGTCCAAACTGAGAATCTGGTTTTCACTGAGAGTTTCATCACTGCAAATACACAGAATATTACTGATATATGAAGACTTTTATATATGTTTTTTTCTTATTTACCCTCATTGCACAGCTGCAGTATACAACAGGATTATAATGTATAAGCAGTACAAACTGAATCAATATAAATATAGAAGATTGTCAGCTATTTTGACCAGCTGCATTCCAGAAATTTAGACATAGGAGCTAACACTTCTTGTTCATGGCTGTGAATCAAAACACATCTAATAAAGGGCAGTGGGAGAATGGGCCTTGTCTATAAGAATATGTCAATGTTCAGAGGTATAATATGTGTGTTTTTTGGTGGGGCTACCTCCAGTTCATAGCTTGTAGGTGCCATCCTGAGGGAAACACACTGACCCCTCGGCTGAAACAGTCATTGTAAATGGCTCCGGTGTAGATCGAGAAAAGCCCCATTAACAAAATTAAGTATTGCCCACTGTAGAGCATTCTCCACATCTTTAAGAAATAAGAAGTTAAATAGAGGCAAAAAAAAAATCAAAACAGGTGTCTTTTCGCATCTGGACCATTACCTCGCTTTTATTTTGTACATTTTTGTTGTCTTCTTTCAAAAGTATCATCCAAACAGCAGCTGCCGCCATCAACAAACCGTGGCCGACGTCTCCGAACATCACCGCAAATAAGAACGGGAATGTCACTATGGTGTAGACTGCTGCTCAAAAACAAAAAAATAAATCAACAAAAATATACAGAAAATGCAGTTATCTACTTAATACTATGCTAATAATTTCTATATCATGTAAGTCACATAGTTGCCAGCGATACAAAGCATGAGTTCCTCTTACCTGGGTTCACCTCTTTGTAATTGGCGACTCCATAAGCATCCACCATGTTTTGAAAAGCTGCTGTGAATGAATTTGTTGTGAACAGAGTTGGAGGAAGAGATGATGAGGACGATAAAGGGAGACGGTTGTAGAAGGAGTCCACAGAGCTCGCACTTCTCCTCTGACATCACATTTGGAAAAAAAACAAAACAGACAGGTTAATAAAGATTTTGACTGACAGAGACCAACTTCTGTATTAAATTTACTTCATAATTCATGCTAAAATTCCTCACTGTTCCCTCAGTGAGTGCGCTCTGTAGCAGCAGTAGTTTCTTCACAGGGCACCAGGCCTCTGCTATGAGACATTTGTCAGTGACAGAGGGACTGCACAGGTTCAGTATAGAGTGTATGGCCTTACATTTTCCCACACGCACCTGCAGGAGGCAAAAACACAGCTGGACAAGCACAAAACCTCAAATTTACAATGTATACAGTTCACTGATTTTTTCCTACCGGGTCCTATCTTACATTTGGAGCATATGATTCAGATCGAGACACATGTTCTTCATTTTCTGTCTATGCTTGTAGGGTGTGGTGGTCAAAAATGAGTAGTGTTTTTTGTGAAACTGGTTTGTTTATGCACTCCCAAAGAAGAAAAGCTTAGATTTGCACAGCTTTTCCATTTGTGCTAGAATCAGTCAAATGGGCCCAATAGTCTTTCTGTTTGAGTCTGTGTCTCTTTTTTGTAGAAAAATTAAACACACTCAAGTGTTTGTGGATACAGTACCTTCCACTTTGGCAGAACAGATACACACTGAGACAAGAGCTGCTGGAGGTAATTCTCTGTTTGAGACAAAACCTGGAGGAGAAAAATAAAAATGACTGATAACTGTGTCAAAAGCTCCTCTTCAGGTTTTTTCTATAGAGTTGTATGTGGTAGTTCTACTTTTAGTTCTGGAAAATACATGTGCATATGGGTGTATGTTCAGTCTGGAGAGATGGTTAGAGTCAACAACAGCAACAAGCACTCAGAGTTCATACTTCGTACCAATAACAACCTCACTGCTGCAAAAAACATACAGTACATGCACTTAAAGGCAACATATGTAGCATTAATTGAATTACTTCTCCTTTGTTTACATGTAAGGGACGTTTATGTGTAAAGCTCTTTAACGGAAAGAAATGCAGCAAATAGATCTATAAGTAATTTCACTCAAAAGCCGTTTTAAAAAACTTTGTTAGCTTGTACCTGTTGGATACTGTTAAAGGTGAAAACAGGGACAGTTTTTTATGTTCTTGAAAACCTACATATGTCATTAAAGATGCACAGTGCAGCACACAGTTGAACAAAATGGTTTATACTATGTTCTCACTAGTGTATAATGGCCATAAAAGTAAGACTCTTCTCATTTCTCTATTCTTGAAAAAAAAAAAACTGACATAAAGCTTCTCTGGAAGGAGTAATTAGTTCCGGTTTCTGTTCCTGCTCTTCCTCCCAGACTCGATAGACTGAGCATTGCTACATGAGAAACTAAAAAAATGTATTTAAATGTCATAAAAAAATATACAAATATTTACAAAATACCATTTTAAAGTCACGACCTTACCACTGTGATATCATCTATCCTGTTCTGCAGGCCTTTCAGCAGCTCCTGTCTGTCTTCTGCACTCTCCGGGTAGAAAAAGGTACTGGCGTGGAAGCTAACAAAAGACAACAAACAAATATCTTCTTTCAGATAAAGTTTATTTAATGAGATGTGAAGGCTACAAATTTACTCACCAGTCACATATTTTCTTGACTTTATGTCCAATCGTCTTGCCCCAGAACGAGATGAGAAAGACTGTCCACTGTGCCATTTCACCCTATGAACATTGCATTAGTCAAATAAATACAGTAGTTGGATAATATGAGTTTAAAATGTAAAATGCCTCTCCTACTGTTTCAGGAATCTCCAGCTTCTCTTGCATTTCCTGGAAATCCACAATGAAGTAACCTCTACAGGCTCGCCACAGCAGTCGCTCGAAGGCAGCCACTTTCCACGGATGGACCACTCCTGCTACAAAACTGTGGAAAAAATGTCAATGCACTAATTCTCAAAAAAACTTGGGTTCATATTTATTCCTGAAGTTAGTCATGATTTAGGGGGTCTGTTATTTCGTTATGGTTTAGACCTGGCATTTTCATTTAGAACTAGTTTTTGGTGTCTCTCTCAAACTGCACTCTGCCCTGGTGTAGACTTGTTTTAGCCCTCATTCAGACTTGGCAGGAGACAAATTGTCACATGACTAAGATTTTACTATGGGGTAAATTGTGCATTATAGGTCAAATTGAATGTGCAGGGGGTTCAAGTCTCAGTCGGGTCATTTGCCCAATGTCATTACCCACTCTCTTTTACCCATTCCCTGTCCAGCTACTGCTACTCTATCAATAAAGGCTAAAAAAGCCCAAAAAATATTAATAAAAAAATTGAATGTGCAGGTGTAAAGAAACGTGGTCCTGCTGTTGTAAGAGACATTTGTATCAGACACAAGCTTTTATTTTGTTTGTTAAACCTGTGCAGCTACATTATTTGTTAGTTTATTAGGTTTGGTTTACTGTCAGTGGCTTATCCAATGTACTTGAATGATTTAAATACAGAAGATACATTTCTACTGAGGCAAATTGAATTTCTAACCATAATTTTTGAAAGGGTAGACAAAAGTCCCGAGCTTCTTACTTACTTACTTAAAACAGTGACATTTGTCGGATGTGTTTTTGAGTGAATATTAACCTCAGATGAATATCACAGCCACAGTCCAGCGTTGAGAAGTCCAGAGATGGAGAAGGGAGAGTCTAACAC
The DNA here is from genome assembly GCA_036850595.1 of Rhyacichthys aspro. Classification (NCBI taxonomy): domain Eukaryota; kingdom Metazoa; phylum Chordata; class Actinopteri; order Gobiiformes; family Rhyacichthyidae; genus Rhyacichthys; species Rhyacichthys aspro. The sequence continues at coordinate 20,252,322 of CM072148.1, forward strand.
ATAAACAGTCTTAGGATCAACATGTATTATTATTAGTTTTATTCATATGATACTCACTTGTGATTCAATGAGAGAGTGTGTCTGAATGAGAGCCCCTCGATATTGTTTGAGCTGAGTCAGCTGACACCTCAGACTCTCCCTGTTTGTGGACACCTGCAGAAAGGTAAAGAAGACAAGTAAAGTCATGTCTCCGAATGAAAAATACATTCATATAGTGTACGTTATGTCAGGTATGTAGTGATTGTCAAGTCTTGTCTTCGTTCTGAGTGCCGTTTTCTTTTTTTATGTTCTCTGTCTCTAACTCATTTTTGTCTGTTCCCTTGGATCTCATTGTATCATAAACTCACCCTGCCATGGTCCCTAAAACTCGTGGTCTTGTTTTAGTCTCAATACACTCTGTTTTCAGTCATTACTTGGTTAGTGAGATCTTGGCTACAACACAATATTAATTTTCATTATATGGTATTGTTTATTATATAGTTTTTCAGTATATTCTTTGTTTTTAAACACCATAGGCACCAAGATCTTCTTTATCAGGAAAGATGGTGTGCTAAAATAGGCCTTTTCCAAGGAGCTCTATGGGAATTTTCTCCCATGTGCTCTAATGCTTAAAATGTAAGGCAGAGAAAAATAAAATCTTTCATAAATCATAATTTTGTGAGCACTAAGACAAACTAGTGCATTCTGAGTGAAAGCCAACCCTGTCCAGATCCCACCATACACAGCAATTAAACTAGGTCTAACTTCATACTAAACCAGGATTAAAATCAGAACTAAACTTGTATTACCTCATAACTATACACACCTCTGTTAACTCTCTAGAGAGTCTCTCACTCTCCTCCTCTATGATCATCAGCTCTCGGGGTTGAGGGGCAGAAAGAGCAGGACTTGGGGCTTTCAGCAGCTCACTCAGAGGACGAGAGGCTGTGGTACTGATCTGCTGCTCCAGGAAGGCTTCAGAGAGAAAAGAGACAGATATATGCTTTCATAGTTTAAAGTCATATTTTCCATTTGTGTTTTGGCTTAGTTGTAGTTTGACAATAAATAAACAGGTGGCCGTTGCATTACTCACCAAATCTCTTCTCCAACTCCTCACATCTCCTGATCTCATTCACAAATTTCCTCTGGAACAAGTTCTCATGAGGATTTAGCTGAAGAAATACAAAAAGACATTAAGTACTTTTCGTAAACAACATTTTTATAAACGTAAAGCTATATTTATCTTCATATTTAACATATATAAATGTTTATATTAGTGCTCCATCTGCTGAAAAACAGTAAAGACAAAAAGATTAACATAAAAAAATAATTTCGAACAAAATAGTAAGAACATGGTAAGAACTGTATTTGACTTTACAGTAACCATGTGGGTGTTTGTTAGCTCATTAGGTTAGGTTTGTTGTTACTGTCTGATTATACTGGATGCATAGTGTTAGGGTCAATGTTTTTCATTGCTTCTTTGGTTAACAACAAATGCAATCCTCACTGATAAAAATGACAGACCATGAGCCAAAATTCTTATTATCCCTTTAAATGGTAAAAAACAAAGGTGCATCATCAATCAGCATGATTTTACCAGTCAGTACCAGTTAAAAAAAACAAAAACATAATCTGTTCAAAGCCATCTTATTTGTGTGTGAACTATACTCACATCTCTGAACTCCACCAGCCCCAGTTCTCCCAGTTCACTGACACAGTTATATGCAGATCCAGACTGAAGAAAGATCTGGACAAGACAGACCTCCTCACTTCGAAACATCGCTGCTTTTAAACCTAAAAGAAGTGACGAGTGATACAAGCATGAAACATCAGCCATTTTCAGGTTTTGTGACTGATTCACAAATGGTTTACTTGCCTGTAGCCCAGTAGTTTCAAGACTAAAGTGGTGGTAAACAAAGTAGCGTTATAGTTTGAAGAAAGGAAAAAAGGTTTGGAGGGAAGCTAATAACAAACTCATGGAGCCTATAACTTGGTTCATGTGACCAAAGGCGGGATTCAGAGTAATTCAATTTAGAGAAAAGGATGAGAGGAGAGTACTGTAATAGGGCTCCACGACATTAGATATAAGAAAACTATTTTAAATACTGCAATAACAATATGAGCCATGATATTTGGCAGAGTTTAAAAGATATACAAAATATACAGAAATACACGGCTCTGAACTAACTTCCACAAGTCAAAGGGAGGGCTAAATAAAAAAAAAAAACAGAACCAGGACTAAACAATGTCTAAACTAGGACTAAATTAAAGCAAGGACTAAACCAGATCTATACCAGGCCTAAATAAGTCTAAACTAGGACTAAATGTTGGACTTTTTCTTTGGTCACTACATTTATTGATGTACACTACAAGACTAAATGTCTGTCATATGGAGCGTGATATTATGATACCAGCAGTTCTTTGTGATATGGATATTGCGAGTGTGCGATACATATGGAAATACGCAGACCTACACTGTATGGCCGAAAACATCCAAAACATATTAAAAGTCTGTATAACATGTCTTATGAGGAAAATAGAAGCTGGTGTTAGTGATAAAGCAGTAGAAGGACCAATGTTGGTTATGAGACTTTGAACTAAGGCACATAGACCGTATAGTAATAGCATTTTGCACAATTTAATATCTATAAAACAATGCTATAGTCTACCCAGGCTTCTAAAGGGAAACTGGAAATCTCTGTCTATAGGGCCTACTACATATAATTTTCTGATTTTTTTTAATTTTTTTATTTCCTAAAAAACAAAACTTCAAACTAAAAAACTAAACTTCTGAGGTTCTCGAAGTACCACTTAAGCACAACTATTAAGTTATAAAATGTGGACAGCACACTCTAGAGGCCATGCAACTCCATGAAAACCTTTGTTCTGATAAAAAGGTAAATAGGTTACACTGGGTACATCAGTCTATACACTAATAAAACAGATAAGACAAGTTTTATATGCTTTGAACATCGTAGTAGACTATTAATTCAATCTGTGTATCGGACTATCATGGTTATTCCACTAGTCATTTTTATCCAGGCTGCCAAATGGATCCTAAATTACCTCAATTAATAAGTAGTTCTCGTAAAATATCTCGTTAAACTGTGTATTTTCTGTCCAGCAGCAGCTCCTGTTCTTATTATGAGCCACAGATGGAGCAGAGGGAGAGAGGTTTATCTGGGGTTGTCCTAATCCGTTCTTAGAGGCTTAATGAGAGGGACGTAGCTTCAACGAATCTCTTCCTTCAAGAGAATAGCACCTTTACAACCACTTTTTAATTCCAAAAGGCTTAATCAACTCTGAACAAACCAATCTACCCTTACATGCTTATAAATACATTTTTCAGCCATCGTTTTGGTGAGAAATTTGGTAATAATTCACTCAATCTATCCATTTGTTTTGGCTAATTTGGTGGCCATTTTATTAGCTCTATGTTAACATCGTATTTGTAGGTGAGTTTTCAAACAAAAAAAGTGATTGCATACCTGGAGTTTTCTGAAAATGAAGGATCGTCTGGCTCAGCTGAAAGAGGTAAGATGGGTTTTAAATGAATTTTTTAGGCGAAATTTAAGGGAAGGGACCTTGTTGTGAGTCACCTGTTGCTCTTTGGGGTCACGTCGAGTAAAGTCAAAGCTAGACCCTGAAAAGTCAAGTAAATTGCGTATTTTTCTAGCACTCAATTTAACTATACAGTATAACAAGTATAATGCAATTTTTAGATGTATTTTTCTGCATTATTGTCCCACTGGCTTAAAATTACCATAGAACTTTAGATGGATGCTTCGATTAATTGCACATTAACAACAAGTCGATTTAAAATCAGCCATATTGATTCTTAAAGCATTGCTATATTTCGATATTCTAACAATATATGTTCCTATTACCTCATAATCACTGGATATTGTCTTGTATATTACTGACATAATGTCAATTACTACTAACCATTTCAGATTACAATATAATGGTTATAATAAAATAAAGCTGATTTTAGACAGATTATTCAAAAATAGGCAAGGTTTGGCTATTTAGTTTGACACATAATTAGTCAATAAAGCTATTCATTTTAAAAGGATAGTTTTTGTAAAGGCAGTACTGTATCTAGTATAGTCTCAAAAATGTGTAAATATTCAAGGATAAACTTAACTGCGTTTGTTTCTTCGCCTTTTGCTAACACAATGTAAAAAAGTAGTTATCAAGAGAAAATGTAAATTCATTCTTATGTCCTGCTACAGTAACTAATATGGATATGACAGTACTATTTTTAATCATACATTGTGTAAAAATAGTGTGTAAAAAAAGCTTCCTTTTTACACAGTGCAATATTTCATAAAAACTTTTCCACATTATTGACTGAATATTGCTCATGTCTTGTTTAATAGGGCACAGGCTCAGATGGGGGTTAATATATGTAATATATGTACCATTTGAGTGAGTCGTTTTAAAACAGTGTATGTATAGTGCATGGTATTATAAAATCAATGCTTAATATGTGATAAAAGTATTGTCCTACAAACCCTGTTGGATACAATTGTTAAATGACCTGGTGCTGAGAAAAGTCATGGTGCATGCTAAGTGTTTCAATTACTTTGTCCTGACGTGACAGTTTAAGGCACGTGAACGTCTCACGGAGCAGCAGCCACCACACAAGACTGACTCGAGACATTTAAGGAATTTGTGACTGAAAGGAAGTGACAACGCACAGCTTATGAGCCACATGTACCTTATTTATTGATTTTTTTGAATGTCTTATGCCTCCTTTATAACATTTAAAGTACTAAATTACCAAGAAAATGTAAAGACACCTAATCTGCAAAGTATTAAAAAAAGAAACTGCATATGGTATGGTAATTTTTCTGCAATAATAAGGCCTATTATACTATGGTGTTATACTGGAATATAAAGACATGTTTCTGCTGCTCAAGTGAATGCCTGTTTGTCTTCTTTTTGTGCTGCTTTGACATCCTTTTGTTTTTGTTTGACAGAAAAGTGATGCTGGAGGTGATGACATCGAAATTCCTGTTGACAATGAGGCTTTTATGGATGATTTCTTCACCCAGGTATAAAAATTATCATTATAGTGGGATTTTTTTTAAGTTCATGCCGAGTTTTTATTATTGTGACTTTGAAGCTACTAAACACAAACTGGTGTTTCTTAGGCTGAAGATATTCGGGTCAGCATCGAAAAGATTGATGAGAGTGTGACGGAAATTAAAAAACTGTACTCCACCATTTTATCTGCGCCAACTTCTGAACAGAGTAAGTGCAGCTTGCAAATATAAATTTAATATTGAGAGACTCTCTCAGTATGCAGAATGTCTGTGCTCAAATCTCTTTCAGAAACACAAGATGATCTTGAAGCGCTCACCAATGAGATCAAGAAGGCAGCCAACAACGCCAGAAATAAACTCAAGAGTCAGTATCAGTTTTATTTATTTATTTATTCAGATGGATCCATGTTAGCTTTTCTTCCTGGGGACTCAAAACTTTTTTTAAATTATTATTATTTTTTGGGCTTTTTGGCATTTATTGATAGTGGACAGTAGCTAGACAGGAAACGGGGTATGAGAGTGGGGAATGACATTGGGCAAGTGACCCGACTGAGATTCGAGCCCAGGTCTCCCGTGTTCTGGCCATATGCTCTGCCAGAGCTGCCAGGGGCACCCCCTTCAATACTTTATTAAAATGAATGGGACATGTATACGCAGACACAAGTGTAACATACTTGTGAAAAATTCTTTGAGGCGATTAAGCCCTCTAATCTTAAATTGTTTTTGACATTCTTCTACGGTTACACCATTTGACTTTTAGAGGCAAGGTAAAAATTCTTTATGAATCACATAACACCATCATAAATAAAAAAAACAGATACATACACCCTCAGTGCATGATTTTTTTCCCAAAGATTTTTAGAGATTTTTTAATTTCTGTTTTCCACTGACAGCTATACATGTCATTTATTTTTGTTTTGAGCTTATTTGTAGCATTTTTAGTTATAGGTATCCTTATTAGTTGATTATTCCTGCTTTATAAATATTTGCTAATACTATATTCTGTGGGTGTGTTCTCGTACATATTTGTCGTTATTTGGAGAATATAGCCATAAAAGTAAATATTCTAAATGGCACTTTTTGTGTGTGCCTCAGCGATCGAGAGGCAGCTGGAATCGAACACAGATGAGAGGGCTTCAGCTGACCTCAGGATACGCAAGTCCCAGGTAAAGAAGAAAATCACTGTGGGAAATATGTTTATACCTGCTGTAATGGCCCTGTCTAAAATCCCTCAGCATTGGAAACAAAAATTTTAACCAAGAACGTTAAAGTAATACGCTTGATCTAGAGCTGCACAAGAGATCACAAATATTCATTATCGCAATATTATAGATATCACAATATCTGTATCGCAATAATGTTATGGTCTTCTGTGTTATGGACTTTTACTTTTTGTCAAAAACATAATCCAAACAGAGCATTGAATAAAACTATGGCCTGTCTAAATAAAAAAAGTCCTGGTTTAAACCTGTTACGTCTTGATTTAGTCCTGGTTTAGTCCTGGTTTAGTTCTAGTTTAGACCTGTCCTACTCCTGGTTTAGTTCTAGTTTAGACATGATTTTGTTTTTGTTTAGTCCTGGTTTGGTCCTAGTTTAGAACTGTTTTGTCCTGGTTTGGTCATAGGTTAGCTCTGATTTTGTCTTGGATTAGTCCTGGTTTAGTCCAAGTTTAGACCTGTTTAGTCCTGGTATAGGCCTAGTATAGACCTGTTTTAGTCACAATATAGACCTGATTTTGTCTTGGTTTAGTCCTAGTTTAGACCTGATTTTGTCTTGGTTTAGTCCTCAGTCTTTAATATTAATTTAACTCCTGCTTTGACAAGTGGAAGTCAGTCCAGAACTTTGTATTTTTTTATATTTCTTAATTAAATGTAATTAATTAAACATTTTTAACGAAGTGAAAGAAAATTCACTAAATACATTTTAAAAAGCCTATATTTATTATGTGTGTTTGTTGATTGTCAAAATATTTTAATTTACCTTTCCTTCCTCAGCATGCAATCCTGGCCAAGAAGTTTGTGGAGGTGATGACAAAGTACAATGAGGCTCAGGTCGACTTCAGAGACAAGAGCAAAGGAAGGATCGCCCGACAACTTGAGATCAGTGAGTTAATTTCAGTATCTCATTACACTTTACACTACTGTATGTGCTTTTGTGTGTGGGTCTGAATGAGCCCTTGAAACAAAAAAGTTTGGTGTTTTGATATGTGGCTGTTGTATGTTTGCCTATAATAATAAAAAAGAGTTACTAAAGGGATCTGTACTTCATATGTCAGACACACTACAATACAGTAAAAGAGTATAACGTAATTAGAAATAAAAACCTCTTTTCTGTCTTTTCTGCTCCTCTCAGCGGGAAAAGCGACGACTGATGAGGAGCTGGAGGAGATGCTGGAAGGAGGCAACGCAGCTGTCTTCACTGCAGGGGTATGAGTCGGCGGAAATAGAGAAAGTTTATTAAACAAATGTATAATATGCTGTCTGTAGTTTCAATGGCAAATTGTCCTTATCTTTCTGTCTTTACAAATTCCAATATTCTCTGTATATCTCCAGATCATGGACTCGAAGATCAACCAACAGGCTCTGAATGAGATTGAGGCTCGTCACAAAGACATCATGAGGCTCGAGAGCAGCATCAAAGAGCTTCACGACATGTTCGTGGACATCGCCATGATCGTGGAGAACCAGGTAGGACAAAGAGATAGATGGAGTAAGCCCTAAGCAGTCATGCATTTGGAAGTTTATTTTCACCTGTTTTCACAATATATTTTCCTAAGCTAACAACAAAATACTTAAAGCATCTTTACATTTTTTATTCTTTTGATGATAAGCTTGTCTTTAACTTGCAGTGTTGCAGTTTGTCTATGTTTGTCTTTAGTATGGCAGTGTGTTGATCATTGTTGCGGAGGGTAGAAGTTAGAAAAACGTCTGTTGTTGTAGTAACTGTTTGAGCCGCACTGACCTTAAAATAGTTGATGTGTGATCCACAGTCTTTGTATTAACTACACTAAATATTATTTTGCAAATGAGCTGCAAGCAGTTTAGATGTATATTTGTAGATATTCTCACAGAGTGCTGCTAAGTGCAACTGTAGAAATAGATGCTCTGCTGGTATCATTAAACAGCAGCTTTGGAGGTGTGTCAGATGAAAGTTGAAGCTGCTGTGAAGAAAGTAACTTTAGTGACTGTGCTAATGTTTTGCTTATCCTTATGCATCTCTCTGTATCCCCCGCTCATTGCCTGAGTCACTGCAGAGAAACAAAAGACAAGAAAGCATTGTAGTGAGTTGTAATATTGACGACAGCTATTGCCAACTTTTATAGCCTTTCTCTGGAGAAAGTGTCACTCAGTTGACGTTCAAAGAAATCGTCTCCTCTCTCTCATAACTCTCCTACAGCAGCTCTCACTCATCAGCAGTTGCAGTAACAGAGTCTGCACTGAGCTTTTCTCAGAGCAGTTAGAAAACGCTAGATGCAGCTGACTCTAAAATAGGAATGTAGCCCTGTGGTAGGGCCAATTAATTTATGGCAGGACAAGGACCTGTCAATGTGTGTAAAACATTGAACTATCTATAGATTGAACCAAACAGAAAAATGTTTTAGATGCTCCATTCAAGTTTTAGGCCTTTTCAGCCTTTTTTTAAATATATATATACTACCACTAACAAAAAGAGAGCATAAAAAGCACTATTGTCTATCAATAACATACAGTCTAATACCATAGTAATACCAAAGTAGTCAAACAGCACATTTCCCTGACTAGACTTGGATAAAGACAAAAAATGTACATATTTTCCTCAGTGAAATTAGACTAAAATGTAGTATTCTCAGTACAGATTGTGTTGGTGAATATACATATACAATAGATAATTGTTACCAAAAGGACTTTGTCAGTTACTTCTATCTTCAAAACTTCCAGATGCCTTCTTTTCAACCATTTTATAATAAAGCACCTTATTGTTTTCTCATTTTCTCAAAGGGCAGCATGATTGACAGGATTGAGAGCAACATGGATCAGTCGGTGGGCTTCGTAGAGAGGGCTGTGGCTGACACGAAAAAGGCAGCTAAATTTCAACAAGAGGCTCGCAGGGTAAGCAACTATGGACATGTATCTGTTAAAATTGCACTTGTAACACCACATCATTCATTCAATGTTTTCATTATTGTCATCTTTTCCCTAGAAACAAATGATGATCTTCTGTTGCTGTGTGATTTTGGCCCTGGTCCTGGGCTCATTCCTTTACAGCTTCATTAAATAGTTCATATTATATACTGAAGGAGGAAGTGAACCACTTTTGGTATGACTTTTTTTTACTTGTTTTATTTATTAAAAAAAATGTTGTTGAATGTTGTAGGTCTATTGGTTTGGATGTAGTTTTTGGATCTGAATAGGCAGAATAAGACTTTGTTAGACTTTCAACCGTATTTCTTAATTTACTGAATGTGAATACAATGTATTACAACAAAGAATGAATGCCCATGTGTCACAGTTTACTATTGCTTTAATGAATTACAAATACAAGTAAAGGCTGCAGGAATTTCTGAATTTTTTATATAACTATAACTACCTTCACTGAAACAAGCATGCTCTTTCAACTTGCTGCATTCATTTTAAAAATATCCTTGAGTAATTTATGTTTTTTGACATTACTCCAATCAATATGTTTACCCTGGTTAAAGTTACAAATGTATTAAAGCAACCCTTCTTAAGTTTTCAGATCCCTCTCTGTTCAGCCTCATTATTAGCGTCTGCCATGTTGTTTACCAGTAGACATTTAAGACAGGAGGTTTGGAAGAAAGAACATGCCTTCTGAAACTGTCATTTTAGTGTATTTTGTAAAAATACAACTTTGCTATGGTCCAGTGTATTGGCCTATCTCTGCACCCTCTATTTGAGCCAGAAAGAGTGTCACTCATGTAATGTCTCTTAAGTCCCCGTCCCAGTGGCAGGAAAGTTACATTGGAGGTTTACATTGGAGGAGATAGGCATGATTTGACAGATCTCATGTCTAAGAATCATCAAAATGAGAGTCAAAATATCTATTTAAGGCCTCGGTGCTACTGCTACGGTGAATATGTACAAACATTGTACATTCTCTTATAGCAACCAGCTGCTTCCATTTCTGTCCACCAAATAATGTGGAATACTCCTAAAATCAGTATCATAAACATTTAATCAGATGTCCTTTTGTTTTACATTTGTCTTATGTATGAAAACAATTCTATTTGCCAATATGTTACTCAACGCTGCATGTTTTTCAAGTACTTGCTTTTAATTATGGCAAGACTTTATACTTAACTGAAAATAGATACTAAAACCCATGAGTAGAAACCATGTGTTATTGTAATTATAAAGGCATAATGTAGCAATGCACTGGAAATTATCATAACATGGCCATTTTGAAATGTATTAAATGTGTTTATAACAAAGTGTTTTCCTTTGTTGTTTTGTTTTACTTTTTTAATGAGGTTTGCTTCTTTGTTGATGCTTACTTCCACTTAGACTCCACTTTTTGGTTTTACCCTGTATGACACTATTTTGGTTTTGTTTTAATGAGATGATTCACTGCCATTATTCTACATTTCTGTCAAAAAGATCAAAATAGTGGTTTTATGTGTTTATTGATTATAAATTAGTGGCTTGTGTGAAGTACTGTCTCGTTAGGGTTCTTGTTCACTATAGGCTTTTCATTAATTAATTTATTGTTATGTTACCATACTGTGCAGAAGACTTAGGTCACGTTTAATGGCCATTCATTTTGGTTTCAAATACAAGAGGTGTGTTCACCCAGTTTTCAGTACGAAGTGGTCAGTTTGGACATCTAGTGTTTGATGTATTTTACACTCAATTTTGCCTAATATTTGTAGGATTTTGTAGATCATTTGTTTGTTGTATATGCATTTGTAGCTTTGCATTCATACTGGAGACATTAAATTAACTTATTTTTGGCCAATTCGTGTGTGTTTTCAATTTGTTGATTCATTGAGGTGATTCATCGGGCACTTCTCGCTCGCCGTACATTTTTTATAGACAAACTCCTGACCCTTTCTGTCCAATCAGCAACAGCCTGTCCTAAGTGCACTTCCATTTATGGAACTGTTACTTCCTGGTTGAGGTGAAGGCAACAAACGTGTCCCTGCGATGAGCGGTATTAAGAGCGAACAAACAAGACGCAGGCGGCGACACAGATTTTGAAATACATAAGTCGTTTGCAAGTGAACGGATCAATAATAAGATGGGGGTGAGTATCGTAGAAGCTATCATTTTAATTTAATTCATGTTATTGAGGAGAATGACTAGCATTTTGGGCAAGTGTACGTTATGACGCACCTCGTCTCTGCAATTGGTCGGCAGATATGATTGACGTTCTCTTTGACCAATGAATAACCGTCCTGGGGTTTACGACCCAATAGAATTTCAGTGAGGGCTGACCTTGCACTCTCATTGGTAGTAGCTTCGATAAGCTCTCGTTCTATTGGCTTTTTTTGTAGCCAATGAGCATTTAGAATTCACTGAAATGATTGGCACAGGCTGTGACCAAACAGTGATTCGCCGGCCTGTCTCTGATTTGTCCGTTGGTGATGGTGGGCGGGGCTTTGTAGTGTTTTGCGATGGGAGGGAAAATGGCGGCGGATCTAAGACGGCACTGAATTAACTTTGTGTAACATAAGTGATAACCGTATTTGGTTATCCATTCAACTTTTAAAGCGACTTTTATAGATTTTTAATGTTGCACGGTTCATACGATTTTAACAGTATTTGGCCACGCGTGTTTTATGGTTCATAAGACGCTATTTTAGTGCTAACGTTAGCTGACCACATCTTGTTAAAGGCAAGGAACAAAGCTGGACTGATAAGATAGTACTGCTTTTATAATAGGAATAAGTTTACATAAATACATCCAAACGTTTGCAATATATGCCCGATTTCAGTCATTTGATTTAGCTCTCAACATTTGGAATAATTGTTTTATGGTTAAAAGCCTGACTTTGATTTTCCTCGTTCAGTTCTTAACAGTTTTTATGATTTGGCGTTAACTGGATTCAAAAACTAAAGCTGCCAAGGCCAGTTTACTCCTCTATCAATAGAGACATGTGCCATTACAGTGTAATAAGGTGAAATACCCACTTTAAAACTCTACTGGATGAATTTCTTGTTGCTGTGAGAAATGGATGACAAGCCACGTTACAGTAAACGGCTGGTAAGTGAATCAGAAGCGGGTTTGCATAGATTTTTATTAAAAATAAACAAAGATATAGATGGAGATGTGAGGAATTTTAGTTACGTTTTCATTGCTGGGTGAATGTGAATGCTAGTGTCAAGACCACTAACAGACACCAAGCCATGATCATAACCAGGTCATGATACAAAAAAGTTACAAACGGTACTCTGCTTATTCACATATGACAAAATGTAATTTGTTTGACTTTCGGAGATTAGGAAGCATGTGCTCTGTTATATATCATTCTATGGCCAGTTGAACTTGTGAACTTAATGCAAAAAGTTAGGTGTATCATACACTGGCTCTGGTTTCGACCTGGTCTTGCCCTGAGATGGTCTTGGTCTTGACTCTCTCTGGATAGCTAAAAGTCTTGATCTTGTCATGGTCTTGATACACTCTGGTGATGTGCACAACTTGGTTTTTTGACTAAAACACTGCTAAACAATAACCCTATTCTCATTGACAGCGGGCTGGTACCCGGCGGCGTTACCACGACGATGGCATCTCGGATGAGGAAATTGATGGACGGAGGATGTTTGATCTGGAGGAAAAAGTACACAGTCAGAGGTTCAGCTCGGACCGGGTCATTCGGATGGAAGGGAAAGGTAAACAAACACCAGTCTGTTGTATTTTCGTTGTTTCTGTCTTGTCTGGTCCACTTTTCACACTTTGTGACTTTGAGAAAACATGAACATTTTTCTGAATGCTTTGAATGATGTAAATTATGTAGGTGACTGTTCCTATGATATTGACTCACTATTTAGGAAAACCTAGTCTAGAGTAAAAATAGTAAGTAATTTATCAGCCTCAACTAAAATGTTCTGTTCCTCTTAGACTTTACTTACGAGTACGTCCAGAGAGGAGGGCTAAGGGACCCGATCATCTTTGAAAAGCCTGATGGACTGGGAATCAAGTAAGCACTCTATATTGTGCTTTTAATATTATATATTTTAAAATCTCTTTTTGTTTTGTTTTCTATTATGACATAAATACTGCACATAATAACAATACATACATTTTGTTTATAGGATGCCAGAGCCTGACTTCAGTGTCAATGACGTCAAAATGTTTGTTGGTAAGACACTAAGCATGTTTTGCATTTTGATGCCTTTCATCATGAGTTAGTTTATCCAGTAATATTACTAATTTCAATATTAACTGATTTTGCAGTTTTTTCAGTTAGCATTGTATTTCACCACTAACCAAAGTAGTAATGAGCAGCCGCTTATTTACATCAAACAGGTTTAATCAATAAAATCAAACAGCTGTTCTCCCATTGGCCCCGATTTGTCAAACTCTGAAGAAATCTTGTTGATTTTTTTTAAACATTTATTGGTTGTTTTATGTTATTGATGAAGCAGTTTACTGTGTAAACTATATTTTTACTTGTATGTATCATTTGTAAGTATTATAAGGTGAAGGCCTTAAAATAAGCTCTCTTGGGTTTTTGCCTCTCCTGCACTTGAACTCTTCATTTTTGTATACATTTTGTTTGTTGGAAATCTTTATTGTGTGCAAAAATAATTTAAAAAAAGAGTTGAAACCAGGGCAAATCTATGCATAAAAATGGCCGTGCGCCAAAATGCACATTGGATAAATGAAACTGTGCCAACTCCTCTGTATGCTGTCGACAAATCTGGCAGATAATTAAATACTAAGGTTGGCATGGAAATTGTTGTAAACTGTAATTTGCCAGGGTCCCTCTTTTGTTTGGCCAAAAGTGGACTGGATACTAGAACGTGTCTTCGTTTTTTTTGTCCAAAAGCAGTGGCACTAGGTTAGCTTTGATACTGACTTTGATACTATACTCTATAACAGCTATTTAACACCTTTATCCAAAAATAATATTGTTAACTTTGTAACATTGTAAAAGTTTTTTGAAGGTGCTGAATGACTTGAACAATCTTTCTCCTCTTGTACGTCACAGGTAGCAGACGTATGATCGACGTGATGGATGTTAGCACGCAGAAAGGAACGGAAATGTCTATGGCCCAGTGGACACGTTACTACGAAACTCCACCGTCTCAAAGAGAGAAGCTTTACAACGTCATCAGTCTGGAGTTCAGCCACACCAAATTGGAAAACCTTGTCACGAGACCCACAACAGTATGTACCACCCCATAGAGTTTCACTGAAGCAGATAAATGGATAACATTCAAATGATGGCTTTTTCTAGGTGGATCTGATTGACTGGGTAGACAACATGTGGCCTCGTCATTTGAAAGAAAGACAAAGAGACTCAACCAACTCAATCACAGACATGCAGTATCCCAAAGTACAGAAGTAAGTAGTGATCATGTAGCTTATAATTATAGTTAATTATTGATTTGTTAAAGTTTTGAACGTGATTCCTCTGTCTTTGTAGATACTGTCTGATGAGTGTTGAAGGCTGCTACACAGACTTTCACATTGATTTTGGAGGGACTTCTGTGTGGTACCACATACTGAGAGGAAGCAAGGTACAAGAAAAGGCTAAACTGCAACCGTAAATATTGCTGAATCAATAGAATCAATGCTGTAAATGCACAAGTGTTGGGAAACACTCAAACAGCAGTATATCTCAGTCCAAATCCTAGTCCTTCTATTAGAAGGTTCATCTGTGTATTATAGTTGCTTTAAAGCAGGTTTGCAACCAATAACAGACCAATCAGCTGCCAGTGCTGTTTAATAGTAAAGATTGTTGCCTCACAGATGATGTATTTCAGAACCAGCGCGGTTTTTAGCTGATAAACTGCTGTCTATACACAGATCTGCTGACTGGCTGCCTGTTTTTAGATTTGCACAGATGAGATGTATGGAGCAGTGGTAAATTTTACTGCTTTACACATTTCTTTGTTCTATATAACTAGGGACATAGCCTCATACATAATTGTTTAAAGATAAAAATTATATTGCACCAGCCAATATCACTGCTTTATGTTTAATGTTTTCTCTTTCTGTTTATGTCATTCTGCTTAGGTGTTTTGGCTCATTCCTCCGACACCTCAGAACCTGGAGATGTATGAGAACTGGGTGCTGTCGGGAAACAGGGCGATTTTTTTGGGAGACAGAGCGACAGACTGTCAAAGGATTGAACTGAAGCAAGGCTACACTTTTTTCATACCTTCAGGTAAATACAGCACACAACATATATCAGATATTAATGTATATATCAAAGGTAATGGAGGATAAGCAGAGAGTTTCTCTGTTATGATGTAATATATATTAAAAAAATGCACTCCTCAAGGCAGAGCTTTATGCTGCATTCATGTGGTCTTTCAATGGTCTAAGCTTTTAAAGTTAGGAAGTTGTTTTTTCACCAACTAGCTTGTGTTCTTGTGCTTTTACCTCAGAAGTCTAACATTCAAACAACTGCTTCACCCCATGTTGATAATGCACGATATAACAAGTTTCCAAGTGTTTTGATCACCATATCCAACATTTTTCGACTTGAAAAACCATTTAGCTCAGATTCCAAGGACCACTTAAATGCAGTTATCAGCTTTTCTGTTTGTATTGGTGCTGGTTTATTTATTTGTTAACATCAACAAGTTCTTAAAGAGTAGGAGTGAGACTCTTCAAATCCACAGAACTGCAGAAGCACTCACAACCCTAGTTTTGAATATACAGCCTCTGTCTGAATAGTCCCACTCAGCCTTCTCCCAAAAGCTGCTCCAATTGGCTGCTACATTGATATAACTATAAATTACTACCATGTCATATCATTTAATATTTAAATTTCACAAACGGTTAAAGAGTCTTGTTTTATCAGTTTATATTACAAGAATAGTATGTCATAGTATTAGTGGTTTTGAAACTGTGTTATACGTTAAAGCTTGTAATTGTATCATGTCTTGTTGAATTATCTGAAATCCCTCTTTAGTAACTCTTACATAAACCAAATGTGTGTTTTATATGTGTTCTCAGGCTGGATTCATGCCGTCTATACTCCTGTGGACTCAATGGTTTTTGGTGGAAACTTCCTTCACAGCTTTAACATCCCGACGCAGCTCAACATTAGTAACATAGAAGACCGAACACGGGTTGGTGCAATACAGGCATTGAAACTTAACCTCTTAATCCTATTTGTAATATTTTTTTAAAGGCCTGTATGTAACTTTTCACTGGCTCTTTCAGGTTCCAGTGAAGTTCCGGTTTCCTTTCTACTACGAGATGTGTTGGTACGTCCTGGAGCGATACGTCTTCAGTGTCACCAAGACCTCGTACCTCACTCCAGAGTTTCAGAAGCACTCTTTAGGCATAGGTACGAACATGCACATCACTTACTTCTCCATAAGTCTGTCAAAATACATAAAGTAACGTGTAACCGTAATGTTTAGGACTGAAAAAGCCGCCGGATCTCGCCAACGAGCCGGAGCAGGAAGAGGGAGACGTCAGTGAAGATGACTCTGACAAACCAGCCGTCAAAGTTTACCTCACTCCCTTTGAGCTGGAGGGACTGTGGAACCTGCTGGGCAAACTGGAGGCTCTGCCATCCAACAAGAAGTGTGTCCCAGCGGGTATTCACAACGCACCGGCTCTGATCACACACCTCAAGGTAAGTGCATGTCAAGTTAAACATGAAATTGGTAAAAGCACATTTGAAAGTAGTAGGCCTTAGTTGCTACTTTTATCCGACATAAAAACATAAAAGGTCTGTGACTCATACAGTTTGAAAATGAGGTGCCTAAAAAGTTGAGGCCTGAGTTGGAAAACAATCATCTACTTCTATGACTTCTCTATACTACTGTAATTAATC
>CM072148.1:20269409-20333386 GCA_036850595.1 Rhyacichthys aspro
AAATGTTTTCCTATACACCTCTCTCAAACCACTTCTCCTCTAAAGATCTCATGTTTTTAGCTGATGTCCATCCTTGTCTTTTGCTGAATCACAAAGGCTTAGACAGAGTTAGACAGTTTCTGCTTGAAAGTGAATGGGGAGAACTTGTAACCAGTCCCGCTGTAGAACTTACTCTGAAACTCCACCCTGCAACAAACAAACAAACAAACAAACAAACTATTGGTTAAGCCTAATTTTGAAAACACTATTTTGATATATTCTTTTGTCTGGAGTCCATTTTTTTTGTCATGAGCCAGGTTCTAACAGTACGCCAGATTAGCTTTGGTCTTGAACTCACTCTGGATTTAGTTCTTCTTTAGGACAAGAGCTTATGAACTTCAGAAAACCCCAATATGAATAGCATTAAAGAGCAAACACAACACTAATAACCACAACACTACCCACCAAAGCAGACGAAGCGCAAATAAAAACGCTGACAGTCCCTCCATCACCAACAGGATGGAGACCGTGAGCAAAGCAAAGAAGGAGAAAACCACAGCCAGGACTACAGATCCCAGCATGCCTCTGGAGGACAGCGAGATCCGCATCACCATCATCCACAGTACGTCTGAGAGCTCTGGGAGATAAGTTTATCAGTCATATGCCAAGATTGAGCAGAGAAATGAGAAGGTTGAGGAGTATTTTTGACTTTTCAAGATATGGAAATTTATGTTGGCATTTAGCAGTCATTGGATAAATTAAATTAAACTGAGGGATAATTTTAGGTCCCTGTTGCCTAGCCCTGTCTGTGAGTGTCTTACGTGCATGAGCCAGACTCAGGGCCCACAGTCGCAGGTAGGAGGCAGTGTTGGAGACACAGCCGAGACAGTACTCAATTGTATGGATGGTCTGATGCATGAAAACCTCAACTGCATCGAACTGGAGCAACAAAACAAAGTATTTTATTCACAGACTCTATATTATTAATAGACTTTGTGACAGATGACATTTGCACAGATGACAGACATGTTATCAGCCACAACTGACACTATACAAACAGTTAATTTGATGTTTAAAGTAACTAAAATAGTGTATTTAATGAATAATCAATGCTTTAATATTTTGCTTTTATTTTCTAGACTTGATACTCTGAAATACACTCACCTCTACCTCATCTCTGCTGCCTCCTTCCAGGTCTCCTAACAGAGCATTAATGGAGCTGGTGTCTGTTACAGCTGTCTGCAAACAAAGAGTATGGAAGTGATATAATTTTTAAAACCTGGATTAATTAGCAGTGCACGAACAGACATCAGGGTAAAAGGTTGTCTGATATGAGAAAAACAATAGATATGCAATAACATCAGGAACTAAATCAATAATTAAGACTGAACCAGGACTAAACAAGAGTAAATGCAGGAATGAACCAGGTCTAAACCAGGACTTTTTATTTAGATGCACCAGTTTGATTTATTGCTCTGTTTGGACAATTTTGAGGCAAAGAGAAAAATGTCTGTCACATAGAAGAGCATATTGTAATAAAAGTCATATAAGTAATATTGCGAAATATTGTGCAAGCCTACATCAATGTATTGATCTTTAAAAAGCCACTATGACTAGGTTAAATAAGTTCACATATGTGTTTTATTCTCTGCCTGATACACTTTCATTGGCTACATCACTTTAATGCCAATGAATAGCAAGTATTTTTTTATTTTTCTGTGAAAACATTACAAGGACAAATACCAAATGAAATAAATGTGATTTAGTTCATAGTGCACAGTGGCTAGGGCGAAGATAATGCCATATGTTCTTACTGTTGTGCCTTGGCGTTTCTTGTGACAGTGAAGCAGATAGAGGGGTTTACCAAGCAACAAAACAGGGACCGATGTCAGCACCGCTACCATGATAACACTCTGGACACACCGCTGAAAAAAAAAAAGAAAAAATGTATGTGTGATGGAGCAATGTTTCTCATTAGAAATGTTAGCCAGGCCAGTGTTGTTTCTAAACAAAAAAGAAATCTTGTCTCAGTGGATTCCAGTTGGATTTCTAGTGGCCAGTACCAACAAATACACCTTTAAGTCCATCTGTAAAACCCAAAACCCAGAGTATCCCTCTTTCATATCCCAAGTTTGCATTAAACTTGCTTCGTTAAGAGAAAAAGCCTGCAGATGATCCTTGAGCAAGAACATGAAACTCTAGTTCCAAAATCTACAGTGTAGAATATCAAAATAACACTGTTTTCAATAGACCTTTCATAAAACCCAGTGGAAAGAGCCATTAGTTCTGCTACTTCCTGTTCCTATATCTGTTGGGAGGACAAGAACAGACAATTTTTGTGTGAAGCTTTTAGCCTTTAAGTACTAGTTTGATTTTGATTACATTTTTTAAGTGAAATCACCATCAAACACTTTTTATGCTGGGTTTGTTCATAGACAACAGCATGTTCCTGCAGGGCTACCATAGCTGATCACATGCTCTAAAAGGGAGTGTGAGGTACGGAATTGCTAATCCTTAAAGGCTTTCTCTGAGATCATTATTGCTGACATTATATGTTGCATAAAGTAATTGTAGTATACTATATGTCTATAATCTGTGGACAAAGTTGAGTCACCTGTCCGGAGTAAAGAGGCAGGATTTCTTTGTTTTCTGTGAAGAGTAACATGTTGAGGAAGTGTAGCAGGAGACTGGGTGCTCGGTTTGAATGACTCGGCCCAAAAACCAGCCATTTGTAGAAAATCAGAAACACCAGATAACCGAACAGACCGAGCATGAAAACCAGCTCAGGGATGAGCACGAACAGCACATCGGCCCACTGACGTCTGTAACTGAAAGACGGGGAAAATGTAAGGTAAAACATAGACAAGACACTGCAAAATAAAATACATTAGGCATTCAGATTACCTGTAGTTGAAGTAAGAAAGGCAAATCCCAAAAGTCATGTGTAATACTCCTATTATAACAGACATCTTCATCTTATATGAGTTCAGAAATGATAAGTGGTTGCTCGCTAGATGCCAGATCTACATAAGAAGAAAACAAACATTTAAAATCATAATAAAGCAAAATGCAATTGTGCAAAAATGCAAAAAAATTTTTTGAAGAATATAACAGGTATAATCAAAAAAGACACAGACAAAGAAAGAAAGTGCTTTTTAATAGCTTGGTTAGGTTCACAAAAAAGTCATAGAAAGACACTGAATTTCAGTGGGGGGTTTTTTCAGTGCTTTATCACAAATGTTGAGCTCAACATATAGGGTTTCACTTCCCATTTGACACAGCAGCAGATGCTTCCGAATCATAGCTAGAGGGAAAAACTTGACAGTATTATATATGTAAAATGAGATGTCACTTAAGGGCTGGTATTAATGAATAGCAATGTTACAGTGCTATATGACATCTGGACTTCCCTTCCAGCTAGGATTTATTTTCATTCACACTTACTCAGAAACCTAAACACAAGTTCCAGGCCTTCTCAAATGTCTCTTTAGACCACCTTCAAACTATTAAAATAATTCAAAACTAGAAAGAGTAATTGGATTGATGCTGAGAACAAATTTGGAGGGCTCCTGTGTGGCCTGTGTCTGCATGTATTCAGATCTCTGTGGAAGTATGATTGCATCTGGGTTGTGACTCACACTGAGAGACCTCTTACATCAATGACATTGTGTTTTGCAGCCAAAGCACTTGTAGGAGCCGTTGACATTGTAATTATGTTCTGTTGGTATTCTTATGTATAATTTATGTATTGTTTATCACTGTCTGCTTCTTAATGTCAGCCCTGGGACCAAGGGCCCAAAGCTGCTGGGATAGGCTCCGGTCACTCACGTTCCCCAACAGGACTAAGTGGAAGATGAATGCTTCTATTCTTTATGTTTTGAATCAGGGAAATGTAATGAGTAAAAAGTAGCTAGACAAGAAAAGTATAGTGCATATAATATGTGCGATCATTAAAAATGTATTTTACATACAGAAAGAGTTGTGAGTTAAAACAATTGGTCTATAATGGTAAATCACACAACAGGAAATGAAGCACTTAATGAACATCTGAATAGTACCAGATTCAGGAAACTTTTAGTAGTAAAAGAAAACAGTCAGAAAATGACTTTTTTTAAGATATTAGAAGCTGTTTTTTTTTTTGGTTTTTTTTGTAATAGAAAAATACAAACTCAGGAGGACGCATATAAATACCAGGTGTGATTACAATGAGTCGAGCTAGCCATGTGAGAAAGAGAAAGAGATTGAAATGGAAAGGTAGAGGGGCAACCAGTCTGGATATTAGGCCCAGGTCATAAATAAACAATAAAAGAAAGAGAAAAATAAACAAAGGGCATTACCGGGTCAATACCAAGAGGATATGGTCCTTGAAAGACTCCTGTTGTGTTCGGGTCCAAACTGAGAATCTGGTTTTCACTGAG
Source organism: Rhyacichthys aspro (assembly GCA_036850595.1). Taxonomy (NCBI): domain Eukaryota; kingdom Metazoa; phylum Chordata; class Actinopteri; order Gobiiformes; family Rhyacichthyidae; genus Rhyacichthys; species Rhyacichthys aspro. The sequence goes on from CM072148.1 coordinate 20,273,807, forward strand.
AGTTTCATCACTGCGAATACACAGAATATTACTGATATATGAAGACTTTTATATATAATGTTTTTTTCTCATTTACCCTCATTGCACAGCTGCAGTATACAACAGGATTATAATGTATAAGCAGTACAAAATTAATGAATATAAAAATAGAAGATTGTCAGCTATTTTGACCAGCTGCATTCCAGAAATTTAGACATAGGAGCTAACACTTCTTGTTCATGGCTGTGAATCAAAACACATCTAATAAAGGGCAGTGGGAGAATGGGCCTTGTCTATAAGAATATGTTGTTCAGAGGTATAATATGTGTGTTTTTTGTGGGGCTACCTCCAGTTCATAGCTTGTAGGTGCCATCCTGAGGGAAACACACTGACCCCTCGGCTGAAACAGTCATTGTAAATGGCTCCGGTGTAGATCGAGAAAAGCCCCATTAACAAAATTAAGTATTGCCCACTGTAGAGCATTCTCCACATCTTTAAGAAATAAGAAGTTAAATAGAGGCAAAAAAAAAAAAATCAAAACAGATGTCTTTTCGCATCTGGGCCATTACCTCGCTTTTATTTTGTGCATTTTTGTTGTCTTCTTTCAAAAGTATCATCCAAACAGCAGCTGCCGCCATCAACAAACCGTGGCCGACGTCTCCGAACATCACCGCAAATAAGAACGGGAATGTCACTATGGTGTAGACTGCTGCTCAAAAACAAAAAAATAAATCAACAAAAATATACAGAAAATGCAGTTATCTACTTAATACTATGCTAATAATTTCTATATCATGTAAGTCACATAGTTGCCAGCGATACAAAGCATGAGTTCCTCTTACCTGGGTTCACCTCTTTGTAATTGGCGACTCCATAAGCATCCACCATGTTTTGAAAAGCTGCTGTGAATGAATTTGTTGTGAACAGAGTTGGAGGAAGAGATGATGAGGACGATAAAGGGAGACGGTTGTAGAAGGAGTCCACAGAGCTCGCACTTCTCCTCTGACATCACATTTGAAAAAAAAAAAAAAAAAACAGGTTAATAAAGATTTTGACTGACAGAGACCAACTTCTGTATTAAATTTACTTCATAATTCATGCTAAAATTCCTCACTGTTCCCTCAGTGAGTGCGCTCTGTAGCAGCAGTAGTTTCTTCACAGGGCACCAGGCCTCTGCTATGAGACATTTGTCAGTGACAGAGGGACTGCACAGGTTCAGTATAGAGTGTATGGCCTTACATTTTCCCACACGCACCTGCAGGAGGCAAAAACACAGCTGGACAAGCACAAAACCTCAAATTTACAATGTATACAGTTCACTGATTTTTTCCTACCGGGTCCTATCTTACATTTGGAGCATATGATTCAGATCGAGACACATGTTCTTCATTTTCTGTCTATGCTTGTAGGGTGTGGTGGTCAAAAATGAGTAGTGTTTTTTGTGAAACTGGTTTGTTTATGCACTCCCAAAGAAGAAAAGCTTAGATTTGCACAGCTTTTCCATTTGTGCTAGAATCAGTCAAATGGGCCCAATAGTCTTTCTGTTTGAGTCTGTGTCTCTTTTTTGTAGAAAAATTAAACACACTCAAGTGTTTGTGGATACAGTACCTTCCACTTTGGCAGAACAGATACACACTGAGACAAGAGCTGCTGGAGGTAATTCTCTGTTTGAGACAAAACCTGGAGGAGAAAAATAAAAAATACTGATAACTGTGTCAAAAGCTCCTCTTCAGGTTTTCTCAACAAGACATAGACTTGTTGTATGTGGTAGTTCTACTTTTAGTTCTGGAAAATACATGTGCATATGGGTGTATGTTCAGTCTGGAGAGATGGTTAGAGTCAACAACAGCAACAAGCACTCAGAGTTCATACTTCGTACCAATAACAACCTCACTGCAAAAAACATACAGTACATGCACTTAAAGGCAACATATGCAGCATTAATTGAATTACTTCTCCTTTGTTTACATGTAAGGAACGTTTATGTGTAAAGCTCTTTAACGGAAAGAAATGCAGCAAATAGATCTATAAGTAATTTCACTCAAAAGCTGTTTTAAAAAACTTTGTTGGCTTGTACCTGTTGGATACTGTTAAAGGTGAAAACAGGGACAGTTTTTTATGTTCTTGAAAACATACATATGCCATTAAAGTTGCACAGTGCAGTACACAGTTGAACAAAATGGTTTATACTATGTTCTCACTAGTGAATAATGGCCATAACAGTAAGACTCTTCTCATTTCTCTATTCTTAAAAAAAAAAACTGACATGAAGCTTCTCTGGAAGGAGTAATTAGTTCCGGTTTCTGTTCCTGCTCTTTCTCCCAGACTCGATAGACTGAGCATTGCTACATGAGAAACTAAAAAAATGTACTTGAATGTCATAAAAAAATACACAAATATTTACAAAATACCATTTTAAAGTCACGACCTTACCACTGTGATATCATCTATCCTGTTCTGCAGGCCTTTCAGCAGCTCCTGTCTGTCTTCTGCACTCTCCGGGTAGAAAAAGGTACTGGCGTGGAAGCTAACAAAAGACAACAAACAAATATCTTCTTTCAGATAAAGTTTATTTAATGAGATGAATGAAGGCTACAAATTTACTCACCAGTCACATATTTTCTTGACTTTATGTCCAATCGTCTTGCCCCAGAACGAGATGAGAAAGACTGTCCACTGTGCCATTTCACCCTATGAACATTGCATTAGTCAAATAAATACAGTAGTTGGATAATATGAGTTTAAAATGTAAAATGCCTCTCCTACTGTTTCAGGAATCTCCAGCTTCTCTTGCATTTCCTGGAAATCCACAATGAAGTAACCTCTACAGGCTCGCCACAGCAGTCGCTCGAAGGCAGCCACTTTCCACGGATGGACCACTCCTGCTACAAAACTGTGGAAAAAATGTCAATGCACTAATTCTCAAAAAAACTTGGGTTCATATTTATTCCTGAAGTTAGTCATGATTTAGGGGGTCTGTTATTTCGTTATGGTTTAGACCTGGCATTTTCATTTAGAACTAGTTTTTGGTGTCTCTCTCAAACTGCACTCTGCCCTGGTGTAGACTTGTTTTAGCCCTCATTCAGACTTGGCAGGAGACAAATTGTCACATGACTAAGATTTTACTATGGGGTAAATTGTGCATTATAGGTCAAATTGAATGTGCAGGGGGTTCAAGTCTCAGTCGGGTCATTTGCCCAATGTCATTACCCACTCTCTTTTACCCATTCCCTGTCCAGCTACTGCTACTCTATCAATAAAAAAATAAAAAAAAGCCCAAAAAATATTAATAAGAAAGTTGAATGTGCAGGTGTAAAGAAACATGGTCCTGCTGTTGTAAGAGACATTTGTATCAGACACAAGCTTTTATTTTGTTTGTTAAACCTGTGCAGCTACATTATTTGTTAGTTTATTAGGTTTGGTTTACTGTCAGTGGCTTATCCAATGTACTTGAATGATTTAAATACAGAAGATACATTTCTACTGAGGCAAATTGAATTTCTAACCATAATTTTTGAAAGGGTAGACAAAAGTCCCGAGCTTCTTACTTACTTACTTAAAACAGTGAAATTTATTGGGTGTGTTTTTGAATGAATATTAACCTCAGATGAATATCACAGCCACAGTCCAGCGCTGAGAAGTCCAGAGATGGAGAAGGGAGAGTCTAACACATAAACAGTCTTAGGATCAACATGTATTATTATTAGTTTTATTCATATGATACTCACTTGTGATTCAATGAGAGAGTGTGTCTGAATGAGAGCCCCTCGATATTGTTTGAGCTGAGTCAGCTGACACCTCAGACTCTCCCTGTTTATGGACACCTGCAGAAAGGTAAAGAAGACAAGTAAAGTCATGTCTCTGAATGAAAAATACATTCATATAGTGTACGTTATGTCAGGTATGTAGTGATTGTCAAGTCTTGTCTTCGTTCTGAACGCCGTTTTCTTTTTTTATGTTCTCTGTCTCTAACTCATTTTTGTCTGTTCCCTTGGATCTCATTGTATCATAAACTCACCCTGCCATGGTCCCTAAAACTCGTGGTCTTGTTTTAGTCTCAATACACTCTGTTTTCAGTCATTACTTGGTTAGTGAGATCTTGGCTACAACACAATATTAATTTTCATTATATGGTATTGTTTATTATATAGTTTTTCAGTATATTCTTTGTTTTTAAACACCATAGGCACCAAGATCTTCTTTATCAGGAAAGATGGTGTGCTAAAATAGGCCTTTTCCAAGGAGCTCTAATGGGAATTTTCTCCCATGTGCTCTAATGCTTAAAATCTAAGGCAGAGAAAAATTAAATCTTTCATAAATCATGATTTTGTGAGCACTAAGACAAACTAGTGCATTCTGAGTGAAAGCCAACCCTGTCCAGATCCCACCATACACAGCAATTAAACTAGGTCTAACTTCATACTAAACCAGGATTAAAATCAGAACTAAACTTGTATTACCTCATAACTATACACACCTCTGTTAACTCTCTGGAGAGTCTCTCACTCTCCTCCTCTATGATCATCAGCTCTCGGGGTTGAGGGGCAGAAAGAGCAGGACTTGGGGCTTTCAGCAGCTCACTCAGAGGACGAGAGGCTGTGGTACTGATCTGCTGCTCCAGGAAGGCTTCAGAGAGAAAAGAGACAGATATATGCTTTCATAGTTTAAAGTCATGTTTTCCATTTGTGTTTTGGCTTAGTTGTAGTTTTACAATAAATAAACAGGTGGCCGTTGCATTACTCACCAAATCTCTTCTCCAACTCCTCACATCTCCTGATCTCATTCACAAATTTCCTCTGGAACAAGTTCTCATGAGGATTTAGCTGAAGAAATACAAAAAGACATTAAGTAATTTTTTAAAAACATTTATAAACGAAAAGCTATATTTATTCTCCCGAGTGGTAAATATATCTTCATATTAATATGTTTATATCAGTGCTCCATCTCCTGAAAAACAGTAAAGACAAAAGGATTAACAGAAAAAAATCATTTCAAACAAAATAGTAAGTACTTGGTAAGAACTGTATTTGACTTTACAGTAACCATGTGGGTGTTTGTTAGCTCATTAGGTTAGGTTTGTTGTTACTGTCTGATTATACTGGATGCATAGTGTTAGGGTCAATGTTTTTCATTGCTTCTTTGGTTAACAACAAATGCAATCCTCACTGATAAAACTGACAGACCATGAGCCAAAATTCTTATTATCCCTTTAAATGGTAAAAAACAAAGGTGCATCATCAATCAGCATGATTTTACCAGTCAGTACCAGTTAAAAAAAAACAAAAAACATAATCTGTTCAAAGCCATCTTATTTGTGTGTGAACTATACTCACATCTCTGAACTCCACCAGTCCCAGTTCTCCCAGTTCACTGACGCAGTTATACGCAGATCCAGACTGAAGAAAGATCTGGACAAGACAGACCTCCTCACTTCGAAACATCGCTGCTTTTAAACCTAAAAGAAGTGACGAGTGATACAAGCATGAAACATCAGCCATTTTCAGGTTTTGTGACTGATTCACAAATGGTTTACTTGCCTGTAGCCCAGTAGTTTCAAGACTAAAGTGGTGGTAAACAAAGTAGCGTTATAGTTTGAAGAAAGGAAAAAAGGTTTGGAGGGAAGCTAATAACAAACTCATGGAGCCTATAACTTGGTTCATGTGACCAAAGGCGGGATTCAGAGTAATTCAATTTATGAGAGGAGAGTACTGTAATAGGGCTCCACGACATTAGATCTAAGAAAACTATTTTAAATACTGCAATAACAATATGAGCCATGATATTTGGCAGAGTTTAAAAGATATACAAAATATACAGAAATACACGGCTCAGAACTAACTTCCACAAGTCAAAGGGAGGGCTAAATCAGAAAAAAAAACAGAACCAGGACTAAACAATGTCTAAACTAGGACTAAATTAAAGCAAGGACTAAACCAGATCTATACCAGGCCTAAATAAGTCTAAACTAGGACTAAATGTTGGACTTTTTCTTTGGTCACTAAGTCTAAATGTCTGTCATATGGAGCGTCATATTATGGTACCAGCAGTTCTTTGTGATATGGATATTGCGAGTGTGCGATACATATGCAAATACGCAGACCTACACTGTATGGCCGAAAACATCCAAAACATATTAAAAGTCTGTATAACATGTCTTATGAGGAAAATAGAAGCTGGTGTTAGTGATAAAGCAGTAGAAGGACCAATGTTGGTTATGAGACTTTGAACTAAGGCACATAGACCGTATAGTAACAGCATTTTGCACAATTTAATATCTATAAAACAATGCTATAGTCTACCCAGGCTTCTAAAGGGAAACTGGAAATCTCTGTCTATAGGGCCTACTACATATAATTTTCTGATTTTTTTTGATTTTTTTATTTCCTAAAAAACAAAACTTCAAACTAAAAAACAAAACTTCTGAGGTTCTCTAAGTACCACCAGTGGTCCTTGTAACACAATTTGAGAATTTGAGTTATAAAATGTGGACAGCACACTCTAGAGGCCATGCAACTCCATGAAAACCTTTGTTCTGATAAAAAGGTAAATAGGTTACACTGGGTACATCAGTCTATACACTAATAAAACAGATAAGACAAGTTTTATATGCTTTGTACATCGTAGTAGACTATTAATTCAATCAATCTGTGTATCGGACTATTATGGTTATTCCACTAGTCATTTTTATCCAGGCTGCCAAATGGATCCTAAATTACCTCAATTAATAAGTAGTTCTCGTAAAATATCTCGTTAAACTGTGTATTTTTTGTCCAGCAGCAGCTCCTGTTCTTATTATGAGCCACAGATGGAGCAGAGGGAGAGAGGTTTATCTGGGGTTGTCCTAATCCGTTCTTAGAGGCTTAATGAGAGGGACGTAGCTTCAACGAATCTCTTCCTTCAAGAGAATAGCACCTTTACAACCACCTTTTAATTCCAAAAGGCTTAATCAACTCTGAACAAACCAATCTACCCTTACATGCTTATAAATACATTTTTCAGCCATCGTTTTGGTGAGAAATTTGGTAATAATTCACTCAACCTATCCATTTGTTTTGGCTAATTTGGTGGCCATTTTATTAGCTCTATGTTAACATCGTATTTGTAGGTGAGTTTTCAAACAAAAAAGTGATTGCATACCTGGAGTTTTCTGAAAATGAAGGATCGTCTGGCTCAGCTGAAAGAGGTAAGATGGGTTTTAAATGAATTTTTTAGGCGAAATTTAAGGGAAGGGACCTTGTTGTGAGTCACCTGTTGCTCTTTGGGGTCACGTCGAGTAAAGTCAAAGCTAGACTCTGAAAAGTCGAGTAAATTGCGTATTTTTCTAGCAACTATACACTGTAACAAGTATAATGCAATTTTTAGATGTATTTTTCTGCATTATTGTCCCACTGGCTTAAAATTACCATAGAACTTTAGATGGACGCTTCGATTAATTGCACATTAACAACAAGTCGATTTAAATCGATTTTCTTAAAGCATTGCTATATTTCGATATTCTAACAATATATGTTCCTATTACCTCATAATCACTGGATATTGTCTTGTATATTACTGACATAATGTCAATTACTACTAACCATTTCAGATTACAATATAATGGTTATAATAAAATAAAGCTGATTTTAGACAGATTATTCAAAAATAGGCAAGGTTTGGCTATTTAGTTTGACACATAATTAGTCAATAAAGCTATTCATTTTAAAAGGATAGTTTTTGTAAAATTAGTACTGTATCTAGTATAGTCTCAAAAATGTGTAAATATTCAAGGATAAACTTAACTGCGTTTGTTTCTTCGCCTTTTGCTAACACAATGTAAAAAAGTAGTTATCAAGAGAAAATGTAAATTCATTCATATGTCCTGCTACGGTAACTAATATGGATATATGGATATGACAGTAATACTTTTAATCATACATTGTGTACAAATAGTGTGTAAAAGACAAGAAATGTCCTCCATTGTTTACTAAAGCAAATCAATGGTTTAATTTGGTTTAATATGAAATTTCAAAAGCTTCCTTTTTACACATCATTGACTGACTATTGCTCATGTCTTGTTTAATAGGGCACAGGCTCAGATGGGGGTTAATATATGTAATATATGTACCATTTGAGTGAGTCGTTTTAAAACAGTGTATGTATAGTGCATGGTATTATAAAATCAATGCTTAATATGTGATAAAAGTATTGTCCTACAAACCCTGTTGGATACAATTGTTAAATGACCTGGTGCTGAGAAAAGTCATGGTGCATGCTAAGTGTTTCAATTACTTTGTCCTGACGTGACAGTTTAAGGCACGTGAACGTCTCACGGAGCAGCAGCCACCACACAAGACTGACTCGAGACATTTAAGGAATTTGTGACTGAAAGGAAGTGACAACGCACAGCTTATGAGCCACATGTACCTTATTTATTGATTTTTTTGAATGTCTTATGCCTCCTTTATAACATTTAAAATGTCAGATAAGAGGCCTGGTTCAGCACATACATTTACTATTTAGAGGTTTCATCTAAAATAGGCCTGCTTTATTTGAATTACAGCTTTTCTTACAGGTTCATATCAGTGTCCTGGGCTCAGTTATTTATGCATCAGAGACAGATTCTGGACTTGAATTGGCACAACACCAAATGCAACAAAGAAAATTAACCAAGAAAAAAATACAAAAACTTTTTAGGCATATTATGGTCCGTGGAGTAGTGCAAATATATCAGTGAAGAAAGTAACATGAAAGTACTAAATTACCAAGAAAATGTAAAGACACAAAAGAAACTGCATATGGTATGGTAATTTTTCTGCAATAATAAGGCCTGTTATACTACGGTGTTATACTGGAATATAAAGACATGTTTCTGCTGCTCAAGTGAATGCCTGTTTGTCTTCTTTTTGTGCTGCTTTGACATCCTTTTGTTTTTGTTTGACAGAAAAGTGATGCTGGAGGTGATGACATCGAAATTCCTGTTGACAATGAGGCTTTTATGGATGATTTCTTCACCCAGGTATAAAAATTATCATTATAGTGGGATTTTTTTTAAGTTCATGCCGAGTTTTTATTATTGTGACTTTGAAGCTACTAAACACAAACTGGTGTTTCTTAGGCTGAAGATATTCGGGTCAGCATCGAAAAGATTGATGAGAGTGTGACGGAAATTAAAAAACTGTACTCCACCATTTTATCTGCGCCAACTTCTGAACAGAGTAAGTGCAGCTTGCAAATATAAATTTAATATTGAGAGACTCTCTCAATATGCAGAATGTCTGTGCTCAAATCTCTTTCAGAAACACAAGATGATCTTGAAGCGCTCACCAATGAGATCAAGAAGGCAGCTAACAACGCCAGAAATAAACTCAAGAGTCAGTATCAGTTTTATTTATTTATTTATTCAGATGGATCCATGTTAGCTTTTCTTCCTGGGGACTCAAAACTTTTTTTAAATTATTATTATTTTTTGGGCTTTTTGGCATTTATTGATAGTGGACAGTAGCTAGACAGGAAACGGGGTATGAGAGTGGGGAATGACATTGGGCAAGTGACCCGACTGAGATTCGAGCCCAGGTCTCCCGTGTTCTGGCCATATGCTCTGCCAGAGCTGCCAGGGGCACCCCCTTCAATACTTTATTAAAATGAATGGGACATGTATACGCAGACACAAGTGTAACATACTTGTGAAAAATTCTTTGAGGCGATTAAGCCCTCTAATCTTAAATTGTTTTTGACATTCTTCTACGGTTACACCATTTGACTTTTAGAGGCAAGGTAAAAATTCTTTATGAATCACATAACACCATCATAAATAAAAAAACAGATACATACACCCTCAGTGCATGATTTTTTTCCCAAAGATTTTTAGAGATTTTTTAATTTCTGTTTTCCAACCTGTTTTGTCACTGACAGCTATACATGTCATTTATTTTTGTTTTGAGCTTATTTGTAGCATTTTTAGTTATAGGTATCCTTATTAGTTGATTATTCCTGCTTTATAAATATTTGCTAATACTATATTCTGTGGGTGTGTTCTCGTACATATTTGTCGTTATTTGGAGAATATAGCCATAAAAGTAAATATTCCTAAATGGCACTTTTTTGTGTGTGCCTCAGCGATCGAGAGGCAGCTGGAATCGAACACAGATGAGAGGGCTTCAGCTGACCTCAGGATACGCAAGTCCCAGGTAAAGAAGAAAATCACTGTGGGAAATATGTTTATACCTGCTGTAATGGCCCTGTCTAAAATCCCTCAGCATTGGAAACAAAAATTTTAACCAAGAACGTTAAAGTAATACGCTTGATCTAGAGCTGCACAAGAGATCACAAATATTCCTTATCGCAATATTATAGATATCACAATATCTGTATCGCAATAATGTTATGGTCTTCTGTGTTATGGACTTTTACTTTTTGTCAAAAACATCATCCAAACAGAGCATTTAATAAAACTATGGCGTGTCTAAATAAAAAAGTCCTGGTTTAAACCTGTTATGTCTTGATTTAGTCCTGGTTTAGTCCTAGTTTAGACCTGTCCTACTCCTGGTTTAGTTCTAGTTTAGACATGATTTCGTTTTGGTTTAGTCCTGGTTTGGTCCTAGTTTAGACCTGTTTAGTCCTGGTTTGGTCATAGTTTAGACCTGATTTTGTGTTGGATTAGTCCTGGTTTAGTCCAAGTGTAGACCTGTTTAGTAGAACTGTTTTAGTCACAATATACGGTAGACCTGATTTTGTCTTGGTTTAGTCCTAGTTTAGACCTGATTTTGTCTTGGTTTAGTCCTCAGTTTTTAATATTAATTTAACTCCTGCTTTGACAAGTGGAAGTCAGTCCAGAACTTTGTATTTTTTTTTATATTTATATATAACGAAGTGAAAGAAAATGCACTAAATACATTTTTTAAAAGCCTATATTTATTTTGAGTGTTTGTTGACTGTCAAAATATTTTAATTTACCTTTCCTTCCTCAGCATGCAATCCTGGCCAAGAAGTTTGTGGAGGTGATGACAAAGTACAATGAGGCTCAGGTCGACTTCAGAGACAAGAGCAAAGGAAGGATCGCCCGACAACTTGAGATCAGTGAGTTAATTTCAATGTCTCATTACACTTTACACTACTGTATGTGCTTTTGTATGTGGGTCTGAATGAGCCCTTGAAACAAAAAAGTTTGGTGTTTTGATATGTGGCTGTTGTATGTTTGCCTATAATAATAAAAAAAAGAGTTACTAAAGGGATCTGTACTTCATATGTCAGACACACTACAATACAGTAAAAGAGTATAAAGTAATTAGAAATAAACACCTGTCTTTTCTGCTCCTCTCAGCGGGAAAAGCGACGACTGATGAGGAGCTGGAGGAGATGCTGGAAGGAGGCAACGCAGCTGTCTTCACTGCAGGGGTAAGAGTCAACGGAAATAGGGAAAGTTTATTAAACAAATGTATGATATGCTGTCTGTAGTTTCAATGGCAGATTGTCCTTGTCTTTTTGTCTTTACAAATTCCAATATTCTCCGTATCTCCAGATCATGGACTCGAAGATCAACCAACAGGCTCTGAATGAGATCGAGGCTCGTCACAAAGACATCATGAGGCTCGAGAGCAGCATCAAAGAGCTTCACGACATGTTCGTGGACATCGCCATGATCGTGGAGAACCAGGTAGGACAAAGAGATAGATGGAGTAAGCCCTAAGCAGTCATGCATTTGGAAGTTTATTTTCACCTGTTTTCACAATATATTTTCCTAAGCTAACAACCAAATACTTAAAGCATCTTTACATTTTTTATTCTTTTGATGAGCTTGTCTTTAACTTGCAGTGTTGCAGTTTGCCTATGTTGATCTTTAGTATGGCAGTGTGTTGATCATTGTTGTGGGGGGTAGAAGTTAGAAAAACGTCTGTTGTTGTAGAACTGTTTGAACCGCACTGACCTTAAAATAGTTGATGTGTGATCCACAGTCTTTGTATTAACTACACTAAATATTATTTTGCAAACGAAAATTTTATTTTAAAGCACCTTATTGTTTTCTCATTTTCTCAAAGGGCAGCATGATTGACAGGATTGAGAGCAACATGGATCAGTCGGTGGGCTTCGTAGAGAGGGCTGTGGCTGACACGAAAAAGGCAGCTAAATTTCAACAAGAGGCTCGCAGGGTAAGCAACTATGGACATGTATCTGTTAAAATTGCACTTGTAACACCACATCATTCATTCAATGTTTTCATTATTGTCACCTTTTCCCTAGAAACAAATGATGATCTTCTGTTGCTGTGTGATTTTGGCCCTGGTCCTGGGCTCATTCCTTTACAGCTTCATTAAATAGTTCATATTATATACTGAAGGTACTGAACCACTTTTGGTATGACTTTTTTTTTACTTGTTTTATTAAAAAAAAATAAAAAATGTTGTTGGATGTTGTAGGTCTATTGGTTTGGATGTAGTTTTTGGATCTGAATAGGCAGAATAAGACTTTGTTAGACTTTCAACTGTATTTCTCAATTTACTGAATGTGAATATAATGTATTACAACAAAGAATGAATGCCCATGTGTCACAGTTTACTATTGCTTTAATGAATTACAAATACAAGTAAAGGCTGCAGGAATTTCTGAATTTTTTATATAACTATAACTACCTTCACTGAAACAAGCATGCTCTTTCAACTTGCTGCATTCATTTTAAAAATATCCTTGAGTAATTTATGTTTTTTGACATTACTCCAATCAATATGTTTACCCTGGTTAAAGTTACAAATGTATTAAAGCAACCCTTCTTAAGTTTTCAGATCCCTCTCTGTTCAGCCTCATTATTAGCGTCTGCCATGTTGTTTACCAGTAGACATTTAAGACAGGAGGTTTGGAAGAAAGAACATGCCTTCTGAAACTGTCATTTTAGTGTATTTTGTAAAAATACAACTTTGCTATGGTCCAGTGTATTGGCCTATCTCTGCACCCTCTATTTGAGCCAGAAAGAGTGTCACTCATGTAATGTCTCTTAAGTCCCCGTCCCAGTGGCAGGAAAGTTACATTGGAGGTTTACATTGGAGGAGATAGGCATGATTTGACAGATCTCATGTCTAAGAATCATCAAAATGAGAGTCAAAATATCTATTTAAGGCCTCGGTGCTACTGCTACGGTGAATATGTACAAACATTGTACATTCTCTTATAGCAACCAGCTGCTTCCATTTCTGTCCACCAAATAATGTGGAATACTCCTAAAATCAGTATCATAAACATTTAATCAGATGTCCTTTTGTTTTACATTTGTCTTATGTATGAAAACAATTCTATTTGCCAATATGTTACTCAACGCTGCATGTTTTTCAAGTACTTGCTTTTAATTATGGCAAGACTTTATACTTAACTGAAAATAGATACTAAAACCCATGAGTAGAAACCATGTGTTATTGTAATTATAAAGGCATAATGTAGCAATGCACTGGAAATTATCATAACATGGCCATTTTGAAATGTATTAAATGTGTTTATAACAAAGTGTTTTCCTTTGTTGTTTTGTTTTACTTTTTTAATGAGGTTTGCTTCTTTGTTGATGCTTACTTCCACTTAGACTCCACTTTTTGGTTTTACCCTGTATGACACTATTTTGGTTTTGTTTTAATGAGATGATTCACTGCCATTATTCTACATTTCTGTCAAAAAGATCAAAATAGTGGTTTTATGTGTTTATTGATTATAAATTAGTGGCTTGTGTGAAGTACTGTCTCGTTAGGGTTCTTGTTCACTATAGGCTTTTCATTAATTAATTTATTGTTATGTTACCATACTGTGCAGAAGACTTAGGTCACGTTTAATGACCATTCATTTTGGTTTCAAATACAAGAGGTGTGTTCACCCAGTTTTCAGTACGAAGTGGTCAGTTTGGACATCTAGTGTTTGATGTATTTTACACTCAATTTTGCCTAATATTTGTAGGATTTTGTAGATCATTTGTTTGTTGTATATGCATTTGTAGCTTTGCATTCATACTGGAGACATTAAATTAACTTATTTTTGGCCAATTCGTGTGTGTTTTCAATTTGTTGATTCATTGAGGTGATTCATCGGGCACTTCTCGCTCGCCGTACATTTTTTTTATAGACAAACTCCTGACCCTTTCTGTCCAATCAGCAACAGCCTGTCCTAAGTGCACTTCCATTTATGGAACTGTTACTTCCTGGTTGAGGTGAAGGCAACAAACGTGTCCCTGCGATGAGCGGTATTAAGAGCGAACAAACAAGACGCAGGCGGCGACACAGATTTTGAAATACATAAGTCGTTTGCAAGTGAACGGATCAATAATAAGATGGGGGTGAGTATCGTAGAAGCTATCATTTTAATTTAATTCATGTTATTGAGGAGAATGACTAGCATTTTGGGCAAGTGTACGTTATGACGCACCTCGTCTCTGCAATTGGTCGGCAGATATGATTGACGTTCTCTTTGACCAATGAATAACCGTCCTGGGGTTTACGACCCAATAGAATTTCAGTGAGGGCTGACCTTGCACTCTCATTGGTAGTAGCTTCGATAAGCTCTCGTTCTATTGGCTTTTTTTGTAGCCAATGAGCATTTAGAATTCACTGAAATGATTGGCACAGGCTGTGACCAAACAGTGATTCGCCGGCCTGTCTCTGATTTGTCCGTTGGTGATGGTGGGCGGGGCTTTGTAGTGTTTTGCGATGGGAGGGAAAATGGCGGCGGATCTAAGACGGCACTGAATTAACTTTGTGTAACATAAGTGATAACCGTATTTGGTTATCCATTCAACTTTTAAAGCGACTTTTATAGATTTTTAATGTTGCACGGTTCATACGATTTTAACAGTATTTGGCCACGCGTGTTTTATGGTTCATAAGACGCTATTTTAGTGCTAACGTTAGCTGACCACATCTTGTTAAAGGCAAGGAACAAAGCTGGACTGATAAGATAGTACTGCTTTTATAATAGGAATAAGTTTACATAAATACATCCAAACGTTTGCAATATATGCCCGATTTCAGTCATTTGATTTAGCTCTCAACATTTGGAATAATTGTTTTATGGTTAAAAGCCTGACTTTGATTTTCCTCGTTCAGTTCTTAACAGTTTTTATGATTTGGCGTTAACTGGATTCAAAAACTAAAGCTGCCAAGGCCAGTGTACTCCTCTATCAATAGAGACATGTGCCATTACAGTGTAATAAGGTGAAATACCCACTTTAAAACTCTACTGGATGAATTTCTTGTTGCTGTGAGAAATGGATGACAAGCCACGTTACAGTAAACGGCTGGTAAGTGAATCAGAAGCGGGTTTGCATAGATTTTTATTAAAAAATAAACAAAGATATAGATGGAGATGTGAGGAATTTTAGTTACGTTTTCATTGCTGGGTGAATGTGAATGCTAGTGTCAAGACCACTAACAGACACCAAGCCATGATCATAACCAGGTCATGATACAAAAAAGTTACAAACGGTACTCTGCTTATTCACATATGACAAAATGTAATTTGTTTGACTTTCGGAGATTAGGAAGCATGTGCTCTGTTATATATCATTCTATGGCCAGTTGAACTTGTGAACTTAATGCAAAAAGTTAGGTGTATCATACACTGGCTCTGGTTTCGACCTGGTCTTGCCCTGAGATGGTCTTGGTCTTGACTCTCTCTGGATAGCTAAAAGTCTTGATCTTGTCATGGTCTTGATACACTCTGGTGATGTGCACAACTTGGTTTTTTGACTAAAACACTGCTAAACAATAACCCTATTCTCATTGACAGCGGGCTGGTACCCGGCGGCGTTACCACGACGATGGCATCTCGGATGAGGAAATTGATGGACGGAGGATGTTTGATCTGGAGGAAAAAGTACACAGTCAGAGGTTCAGCTCGGACCGGGTCATTCGGATGGAAGGGAAAGGTAAACAAACACCAGTCTGTTGTATTTTCGTTGTTTCTGTCTTGTCTGGTCCACTTTTCACACTTTGTGACTTTGAGAAAACATGAACATTTTTCTGAATGCTTTGAATGATGTAAATTATGTAGGTGACTGTTCCTATGATATTGACTCACTATTTAGGAAAACCTAGTCTAGAGTAAAAATAGTAAGTAATTTATCAGCCTCAACTAAAATGTTCTGTTCCTCTTAGACTTTACTTACGAGTACGTCCAGAGAGGAGGGCTAAGGGACCCGATCATCTTTGAAAAGCCTGATGGACTGGGAATCAAGTAAGCACTCTATATTGTGTTTTTAATATTATATATTTTAAAATCTCTTTTTGTTTTGTTTTCTATTATGACATAAATACTGCACATAATAACAATACATACATTTTGTTTATAGGATGCCAGAGCCTGACTTCAGTGTCAATGACGTCAAAATGTTTGTTGGTAAGACACTAAGCATGTTTTGCATTTTGATGCCTTTCATCATGAGTTAGTTTATCCAGTAATATTACTAATTTCATTATTAAGTGATTTTGCAGTTTTTTCAGTTAGCATTGTATTTCACCACTAACCAAAGTAGTAATGAGCAGCCGCTTATTTACATCAAACAGGTTTAATCAATAAAATCAAACAGCTGTTCTCCCATTGGCCCCGATTTGTCAAACTCTGAAGAAATCTTGTTGATTTTTTTTATACATTTATTAGTTGTTTTATGTTATTGATGAAGCAGTTTACTGTGTAAACTGTATTTTTACTTGTATGTATCATTTGTAAGTATTATAAGGTGGAGGCCTTAAAATAAGCCCTCTTGGGTTTTTTGCCTCTCCCTGCACTTGAACTCTTCATTTTTGTATACATTTTGTTTGTTGGAAATCTTTATTGTGTGCAAAAAATAAATTTAAAAAAAGAGTTGAAACCAGGGCAAATCTATGCATAAAAATGGCCGTGCGCCAAAATGCACATTGGATAAATGAAACTGTGCCAACTCCTCTGTATGCTGTCGACAAATCTGGCAGATAATTAAATACTAAGGTTGGCATGGAAATTGTTGTAAACTGTAATTTGCCAGGGTCCCTCTTTTGTTTGGCCAAAAGTGGACTGGATACTAGAACGTGTCTTCGTTTTTTTTGTCCAAAAGCAGTGGCACTAGGTTAGCTTTGATACTGACTTTGATACTATACTCTATAACAGCTATTTAACACCTTTATCCAAAAATAATATTGTTAACTTTGTAACATTGTAAAAGTTTTTTGAAGGTGCTGAATGACTTGAACAATCTTTCTCCTCTTGTACGTCACAGGTAGCAGACGTATG
Organism: Rhyacichthys aspro; assembly: GCA_036850595.1. NCBI lineage: Eukaryota > Metazoa > Chordata > Actinopteri > Gobiiformes > Rhyacichthyidae > Rhyacichthys > Rhyacichthys aspro. The sequence goes on from CM072148.1 coordinate 20,290,994, forward strand.
ATCGACGTGATGGATGTTAGCACGCAGAAAGGAACGGAAATGTCTATGGCCCAGTGGACACGTTACTACGAAACTCCACCGTCTCAAAGAGAGAAGCTTTACAACGTCATCAGTCTGGAGTTCAGCCACACCAAATTGGAAAACCTCGTCACGAGACCCACAACAGTATGTACCACCCCATAGAGTTTCACTGAAGCAGATAAATGGATAACATTCAAATGATGGCTTTTTCTAGGTGGATCTGATTGACTGGGTCGACAACATGTGGCCTCGTCATTTGAAAGAAAGACAAAGAGACTCAACCAACTCAATCACAGACATGCAGTATCCCAAAGTACAGAAGTAAGTAGTGATCATGTAGCTTATAATTATAGTTAATTATTGATTTGTTAAAGTTTTGAACGTGATTCCTCTGTCTTTGTAGATACTGTCTGATGAGTGTTGAAGGCTGCTACACAGACTTTCACATTGATTTTGGAGGGACTTCTGTGTGGTACCACATACTGAGAGGAAGCAAGGTACAAGAAAAGGCTAAACTGCAACCGTAAATATTGCTGAATCAATAGAATGAATGCTGTAAATGCACAAGTGTTGGGAAACACTCAAACAGCAGTATATCTCAGTCCAAATCCTAGTCCTTCTATTAGAAGGTTCATCTGTGTATTATAGTTGCTTTAAAGCAGGTTTGCAACCAATAACAGACCAATCAGCTGCCAGTGCTGTTTAATAGTAAAGATTGTTGCCTCACAGATGATGTATTTCAGAACCAGCGCGGTTTTTAGCTGATAAACTGCTGTCTATACACAGATCTGCTGACTGGCTGCCTGTTTTTAGATTTGCACAGATGAGATGTATGGAGCAGTGGTAAATTTTACTGCTTTACACATTTCTTTGTTCTATATAACCAGGGACATAGCCTCATACATAATTGTTTAAAGATAAAAATTATATTGCACCAGCCAATATCACTGCTTTATGTTTAATGTTTTCTCTTTCTGTTTACGTCATTCTGCTTAGGTGTTTTGGCTGATCCCTCCGACACCTCAGAACCTGGAGATGTATGAGAACTGGGTGCTGTCGGGAAAACAGGGCGATGTTTTTTTGGGAGACAGAGCGACAGACTGTCAAAGGATTGAACTGAAGCAAGGCTACACTTTTTTCATACCTTCAGGTAAATACAGCACACAACATATATCAGATATTAATGTATATATCAAAGGTAATGGAGGATAAGCAGAGAGTTTCTCTGTTATGATGTAATATATATATTAAAAAAAATGCACTCCCTCAAGGCAGAGCTTTATGCTGCATTCATGTGGTCTTTCAATGGTCTAAGCTTTTAAAGTTAGGAAGTTGTTTTTTCACCAACTAGCTTGTGTTCTTGTGCTTTTACCTCAGAAGTCTAACATTCAAACAACTGCTTCACCCCATGTTGATAATGCACGATATAACAAGTTTCCAAGTGTTTTGATCACCATATCCAACATTTTTCGACTTGAAAAACCATTTAGCTCAGATTCCAAGGACCACTTAAATGCAGTTATCAGCTTTTCTGTTTGTATTGGTGCTGGTTTATTTATTTGTCAACATCAACAAGTTCTTAAAGAGAAAGGACGGAGTGAGACTCTTCAAATCCACAGAACTGCAGAAGCACTCACAACCCTAGTTTTGAATATACAGCCTCTGTCTGAATAGTCCCACTCAGCCTTCTCCCAAAAGCTGCTCGAATTGGCTGCTACATTGATATAACTATAAATTACTACCATGTCATATCATTTAATATTTTAATTTCATAAACGGTTAAAGAGTCTTATCAGAGTTTTATCAGTTTATATTACAAGAATAGTATGTCATAGTATTAGTGGTTTTGAAACTGTGTTATACGTTAAAGCTTGTAATTGTATCATGTCTAGTTGAATTATCTGAAATCCCTCTTTAGTAACTCTTATATAAACCAAATGTGTGTTTTATATGTGTTCTCAGGCTGGATTCATGCCGTCTATACTCCTGTGGACTCAATGGTTTTTGGTGGAAACTTCCTTCACAGCTTTAACATCCCGACGCAGCTCAACATTAGTAACATAGAAGACCGAACACGGGTTGGTGCAATACAGGCATTGAAACTTAACCTCTTAATCCTATTTGTAATATTTTTTTAAAGGCCTGTATGTAACTTTTCACTGGCTCTTTCAGGTTCCAGTGAAGTTCCGGTTTCCCTTCTACTACGAGATGTGTTGGTACGTCCTGGAGCGATACGTCTTCAGTGTCACCAAGACCTCGTACCTCACTCCAGAGTTTCAGAAGCACTCTTTAGGCATAGGTACGAACATGCACATCACTTACTTCTCCATAAGTCTGTCAAAATACATAAAGTAACGTGTAACCGTAATGTTTAGGACTGAAAAAGCCGCCGGATCTCGCCAACGAGCCGGAGCAGGAAGAGGGAGACGTCAGTGAAGATGACTCTGACAAACCAGCCGTCAAAGTTTACCTCACTCCCTTTGAACTGGAGGGACTGTGGAACCTGCTGGGCAAACTGGAGGCTCTGCCATCCAACAAGAAGTGTGTCCCAGCGGGGATTCACAACGCACCGGCTCTGATCACACACCTCAAGGTAAGTGCATGTCAAGTTAAACATGAAATTGGTAAAAGCACATTTGAAAGTAGTAGGCCTTAGTTGCTACTTTTAACCGACATATAAAAACATAAAAGGTCTGTGACTTATACAGTCCGTTTGAAAATGAGGTGCCTAAAAAGTTGAGGCCTGAGTTGGAAAACAATCATCTACTTCTATTATTTCTCTATACTACTGTAATTAATCCCAACACATTTATATTTGAACATTTTGCTTCATATTTTATGGAAATATAACTTCTGTATGTTGGTACATTCACATACTGTTAAGACCCAAGGGCATAACATGTTTAAAATTGGACACGAGTTATAAAGGCATAAAGCTTTAGTTATTTTATTTATGCTTTAGTTTACCTTTGCGTAAATTAAGCCCTTCCGTGCCCAAAGTAACGAACCCCTGGCTACAACAAATAACTATATTGCATACTACTATAGTGAACAAGAAACAAACATGGACACAAAAATGAACAGTAAATATATAGAAAGACAGGCCAGCAATGACTTACAGATAAAGGGCATGTTTAAAAGTAATGTCAATTTAAAATACTTATGGGAGCCATATTTATTGCATATATGTCCAATGTGGGGCATTGTGGTTCACATTACGGCTCCATTTACGGGAAACCTTTCTGTAAGTATCAGGTGTTTTGACCTGCAAGAGCAAACTTACTAATACTGATGTCATTGTTGGATTTGTGCTTTTTTATGTGGGATTTTGATTCGCATTATAAATATAAATAAATGCAACTGTGATTTATAAGGCAAAGAAACATAATGACCTCTGTTGCATTTTTGCAGCCACAATAAGCAGTGGTATGTATTATGTGTTTGATCTCTCGCTCCTTCAAATACAGGCTCTACTAAAGGAACATGCCAATGATGTTCCCAAACTGTCCTACACAGGGAAACCCATTATCAAGTGGCCAAAAAGGGTAAGATATTACACAGAAGTCAAGGCAGTGCACCACAAACTAGTTTTTATAGATGTAAAGTAAAGCTGTTATTGTTTCTCTCCATCAGCCGTCCTGGTACCAGCCGCCCCCTCCTCCACCCCCTCCTCCTCGACCTAAACTGGCCACTACCCCCATCATCCCGCGACCGCAGAAACCACCGTCTTCTATGTCTGTGCTGAGACGTCGCAGAGTCAGGTCAGTCTTGAGGGGATTGAATCCCAGTTCAGGACCTGTTTGCTTTGTAGGCTTTTTGACATTAGGAATACATGTGTGTGAGTGAGTAATAAGTATTAAATACATTTCTTGCCTTTTTTGTTTCCTTTTCCTTCGATTTACTCCAACTTCACAAAGAACACCCCTTGTCTCCCTTTCCAGGAGACCCCCATGAGTCACCAAATCACGAGGTCAATTGAAAGATAAGACCATTAGTGAAGAAAGGGGATTTAGAAAATATGCTAATTTATGGCCGACAAATGTGTCATACCTTGGAAATTACATCCTCCATGACTTCTAGCATTAATAAAGAATTATAAAGAGATTTATAATAATACTTCAGTTATACAGTAGACATAATAGATTAAATCACAAACCAAGTGAAATGAAGTAAAATCTGCCGAAGCTGACAGTCATTGTTCAGGAAAAGGCATTTATTGTTAACAGCAACTTCACATATGATGATACCAAGCGGTATGTCTCTGTATTTTCAGAAACAATGGCTCCCTTGGTTATAAATGTTGGCTTTTAAGTCGACAAACAAAATAACAGAATGAGACAAAGGGAATCAAAAAACATTTCACTGCTCTCCTTTGACTTCCATTAAATTACTCATGGATCCCATGGGCTTTCTCAGAAATAATGTGGCTAAGGCTGTCTACATCATAAAAAGTCACAGGATTAACCTGTTTATGGGGCTGAGGTGGCAGCATTGGACACCACAAAGTGTACACCACAACTTCATTTTTCAAAATGGCCACTGACGACATTGTTAAAAAATCCAAACTTGATTTATTGCCTGGCCTTAAGTTCAAGTGCTGATATATTGACCGTTTTCATATTTAAAATTGTTTGTATTGTTGCTAAGCTTTCATGTCTACATTTTAGTTGTATGCCATGTTCAGAAAAAAACCCAAGATGAAACATGAAAAGAACATGTATCTGTGTGATACTGTGTTTCAGATGTAAACGCTGCGAGGCCTGTATGAGACCAGAGTGTGGCGAGTGTAACTTCTGCAGAGACATGAAGAAGTTCGGAGGCCCAGGAAAACTGAAGCAGACTTGTGTGCTTCGGCAGTGTCTCTCTGTAAGTCGCACTTTTAGATTGACAACTAACTTTAACCATATTTAACCACGTTCCATATGTCATAATAACTCTTTTGTCTCTTCAGCCCGGTCTGCCGCTGTCTGCTGTTTGTGAGATCTGCAAAGAGCCCAATCAGGAAGAATCCGGTGACCCCACTCTTGTTTTAATGGAGTGTTCAAACTGTGCGCAGATTGTTCATCCAGCCTGCCTCAGGGTAAGACATAATCAAAGCCTATTGTTCTTGTAATAGCTGCGTGTTTGTGGGTGTGTTTTCTCAGTCTCTATCCTCTCTTTCTGTAGGTGCAGGGAGAGGGTGTCATCAACAAAGACCTGCCTAGCTGCTGGGAGTGTCCCAAGTGTGTCCAAGGAATCACAGACCAAGATGTAGGTTTAGGGAAGCTACAATATAAATGTATACGAAACACTCTTAAAGGTGCAGTGTGTAGTTTTGGCTGCATCTAGTGGCAACATGGAAGATTAAAAATAAACCCAGTGTAAAATGGGTTCATTTAGTTACGCTGAGCTCTGTGGGCATTTGCAGGAACACAAACAGGAAATAATGGCTCCTTCTGCTTTGTTTATTTTCCCAAGATAGACAAAAGCAAATAGTGTTATTTAAAGATGATTATATAGAAAACACTCACCAATTTTTACACAATGCACCTTAAAGCACAGAAACTGCGCTCTTTCTTGCTCTTTCAACCTGTTTTGTTCACACTCTTTTAGAGTGTGTCAAAGTTAATGGGTTTCTGTCTCCTGTCCTTGTCATTTTTACATTCCGTTTGCGTTTTTTATTATTATCCTGTTTTGTTGTGTTTAATTTGAATCCGTCAGTCATCAGGCAGCGATGAGCCGTTGTCAGCCGGCCACCACCAGCAGCACATCCGTCCCCACGGCCCCCTGGTCCTCAGGCTGGGCCCCGGGGCCTCTGCCTCCATAGGGGCCTCCCAGCATGACGGGGAGGTGGTGCGTTGTGGTTTCTTGCCTGCTCCTCCTCCTCTTCCTTCCTGCTCTTCTTCCTCCTCAGCGTCTCTTCTGTTGGTGGCGGCCCCTCTGCCTTCTCAGCCAATCAGCTCGAGACTGGTGAGAGGTGCCGCCTTCTCCACGTCCATCCGTCTGTCACTTGCTCTGATCTTTGTTTCTACTTTTCCATCTTCTTGAAGTGAAGAGACACGACTTTTGGTCCAAATATTCTCCTCTTGTAGAGATGCTGTGTTAAGTCCAATTCACACCAGTCACGCCACGCCAAAGTGTGCTTTTCAGTATCATGTCTCTTGATGCTATTGTCCTATTTCGAGGCTTCTCCAGTTACTAGTGGCCAATCTCTGCTTTGTGTGAATGAGCGTTTCAGTCTGCGGTGCATCTGGTGTGAATCTGGGTTTCTTATCCCAAATGTTACCCATTCAGTGATGGTACAGGAGTAGTGCCTCTTCTCTGTTTGCCGTTTCATTTTTTTAGGTCACCTTCATGTTCTGCTGATTCTGTGCACATTTTACTTTTTTCATGCTTTAGTTTCTACAAAATACACTACACAGGGGCTAAACCAAAGAAATGTCTTTGGAGGATGTCTCCCTCCAGACTTTCATCTGACCTGAGTGGTTTTTGAGAGCGGCAAGTGATAAATAGAGTGGGATGTGACAATTAGTGCAGTGGTTAACAACACGAAGCAGGTGGTCAAAAGACCTCACTCCTTCTCAGTGACAGTGGTTAATGCACTAATATTGAGAAAATATGACCAAACTGTGAAAAGCAGCGCTTAACATTAATACTTTTACGCTCGCCCGGGGCAACTTAGCCCCAAGCTAGAGTAAGTGCTCACTGCTCTTTATTTACGATTGGGCTCATGAGCTAAATCAGTCATTAGTACATGTTTATGTGGTCCTTGCATCAATTTTTTTTTTTTTATTTAAAGCTGCCCTGCATAACTTTTATCTTGAGAAAATACATATTCTTACTCTCATTCTCTTCATGATGGTTCTTAGTCATAAGATTGGTAGAATCATGCTTATCTTTTTGACACAGTACCCTCAGCTGGACAGAAACTTTACTGTGCCAGGACGAGGACTTATTGCAAGAGATTACGTGAATGACTTGCTTTGCAGCACTCAGATGAAGGGTACAGAAATAGGCCAATACATTAAACCCTAGCACCGTACTGTCTGTAAAAATGTCACTGCTGTCATAACAACACACAAAGTTGTGCAGGGTAGCTTTAAAAAAATTAAAATGTACTAAACATTTAATCAGGAAGAATTGAGGAGACAGATGTTCTGGAAAAAAAAAAAAGTGTGACTGTCTACGATTGACTGTTGCAAAGTTTCTGAAGTAATTAAATAATTTTATAGGATGACTTTACACTGGTTTTAGATTTAACAAAGAAAAGTATCAAATTAAATAAATGTAATAATTTAGATTTAGATCATTTTAGATTTTTTAATTTTAAATAAAAGCCCTTTCAAATCATTTACATTTTTTGAACAGGTAGGTCTTGTTGTGCAGGCAAGTAAAATGTGTTTCAAGCCCTGAAAATTAATGCACAAACAGGCTGTGGACAGTATGAGGCTTTTGCGCCTCAATAGACTCCACTTACAGCACCAGTCGCACAGTCAAACTAGCAATTCAGTCACATTTTTTTCACAGTGTTACTGTTAGTGCAGTAACTTTATTGAAGTACATAATAAAACAAGCCGACATCAGTATATTAAAATGGATCTGGATTTTTTGACAGTAAAATGCATTTGCAGCTAGATTTAAGAGCCTCACAGTTTAAGTTACTTGTTTAAATACTCTTCTCCCTTTTATCCCTTCAGCCCCATTAAACAGGCAATAGACACAGTATTTATGTATCATATTGAGCATTCAGCACTCCCAAAAGACATAACCCTGCTGTATTTGATGCCAGTGACTTATTATGTATTTATCTGCAGCCTGTCATTCATTGGAGCATCCATAGCACTTAGTCACAGCAGACAATCATTGAAAGACACAATTCTGAGCCTTCAGAGCGTCAAAACATCAAAAAACAAAAGTGTAATTAGAAATAAGCCACTTTGTACATTGACTTTTTCACTGTAACGTTGTAAAGCCTTGTGTTGAAAGTGTAAGCACAAACTGTTTTAACATATTTTTGTGCTAAGATCATTTTGAATTTCACCATGGTTTCTCTTTCTCTCACAGTCAAAAGACAGAGGAGAAAGCCTTCCAGCAGTAAGTTTTAACGAAAGGACAAACATTCGTAAATGCAGTTTTGTATGGACTCTGTTTCTGTTCTAATATGTTCCACTTATATTTTTAGAAACGCAAGTCGTCGTCTCTGCTCGATGCACGTATGGCTAAGATTTACCGACAGCACAGACACAGCCGAGATGGAGATGAATCTGCCAGTGATGACGACGATGAAGATGGTAAGTTCACAGTCACTTACTTTGATTTGTGAAGAATAAACTCTTTGTAGTTGTTACAGTAAGAAGGCTTCATGTTGTAAACTTTAGTTTTTGCTCAGAGGTCAGTATTACATGCTTTTAATAATTTCTCTTGACTGTGGGATTACTACATTATACACTATTTTTATGATTTTGTATTACTATGCCTGCATTGTGATCACTTGATGCTTTCTTAAAGCGTGGGATTGACAAAAAACATAAGGGCACTAGTTAAGTTTTATGTGGCCTGTGATAATTAGCTCACAGGAACAACAAAATAACATGAGATCCCAAGACAATTCCAAAGCTAGTGCTGTCCAAATATCTCAGTTCATTCCCAATTTAAAGTGATGCTTTATTACAATACTCTCTGTCTATAGTTTCTTTGACAACCCCCTTAACTCGGCCTTAAAAACTCGAGGCCTCGTTATTTTGGTGGGGTTTTTTGTCACATGTCCTCCCCAGCAACTCCATACAATTAACCTTGCACTGCAGCTGGATTCTCGCAAGATTTGGGTGTTTCCAAACTCGTGTAAATCCATCTTGTATCGCGCCAAGCAAACGAACAAACTGTGGGCTCACCGGACTCTTATGACCAATGTTGTGGCAGCACGAACAGGAAGAGGCGGGTTTTTAATTTGATGACAGCAACAAGCGCTCTCTTCTCCTCTTTGTTATCAACATGGCTACGACGAAAGACGTTAGTGTTGATCCTGCTATCAAATCACTTTTATCAGAAGTAGAGAGTATTTCCTTCTTTGAAGGAAGAGCAAAGAGTGGCACGTCGTATTAATCATGCTATGATTGGTTAAAGAAACCTCATGGTAAGTAGATACTAGTCTGTGCTTCATGCAATCACCTACCAAGTTTTCGACAGAAGGCTCCTTCTTTTTCCAAACGCTTTCAACGGGAGCCGTCCCAGATGGTACTGTGAAATAGGCTATGTGGAGCAGTTCTAAATGGCAGAGGCAGGTTACCATAGAATAGCCATAAACTAAAGTGAAATATATTAACATAACATTGACATAACATTCATACTGTACAACCCTATAAATACATGTGTAGCTGCAGATTTTTACCTTAAAATACATAGCCTTAAAATCATGTGGAATGGTCCTTGACATGAAACAGGTCAATACGCCCCTCTCCCACAACAATCGCCCAACTCAACTTAATCTGTTATAAATGTCCTCTCCAATTTAAAGGGAATTGCAGTTTGGACAAAAACTTTTTTTTTTTTTACCCTCTGCACATACTACTTCAAAGTTCTAATTCAAAGTTTTCAAATACAGGACTAAACGGCTGAACAGAGACATCTGTTCCAAAAAGTCATATTACTGCAGCGTTTTAGTACACACATTTTTTCTCATCACTATAAATAAAATTGGACTATCTCCATCGGTTTCCACAGGTTCTCAGAGGAGAAAGCTGTCCCTCCAGAGTCGCAGTGGCGCCTCACGGAGAGGCTTTGGTGCGAACAGGAGAGGTCTGCTGAGAGGGGCCCACAGGGGCAGCAGAGGGGCCCTCAGTGGGGGGTTAAAACGAGGGGTCGGCCTGAGGGAGGGGGGTAAGAGGGGCAGAGGGGTCCGGCTCAGAGGGGGCTCCCGTATGCAGCGCAGGGGCGACGATTCAGAGGAGTCGGACGATGATGATGACGACGACGACGAAGACGAGGAGGAAGAAGATGACAGTGAAGAAGGAGAGAAACCGAGGCATCGACAGAGAAGGAGGAGACGCAGGACGGACGACGACGATGATGATGAAGAGGAGGTAAGGGTCAGCAGTATAGTCATAACTTAACAGGTTTTTTTCTATGGCAGTACACAACCTTATTTATATTTATCTACTTTCATTTTAAATAAGACACTGTTTTACATTGATTTACCGTATTTTCCGGGCTATAAAGCGCACCGGATTATAAGGCGCACTGTCGATTATTATCAATGAACATGTCTATTTTCATACATAAGGCGCACCGGATTATAAGGCGCATTAAGTGAAACAAAACGTGTGTCAGATAAATCGAACTTTACTCAACTGATTCACAATAACTCCCAACAGTGACAGTTGTAACACATGAAATACAAAACAATACACTCACTTTTTCAGTTCATTCCTCTTCCTATTCCTTATACACACACCTTAATATTACCGGTATGTTGAAGTACAGTACGGTACGTATCACTCCGCGAGGCTCCTGACCACGGTAGCCGCAATGCTCCGCTAATCCATCAAACGGTGCGGCTCTGTAGCTTACTAAAATCGTGCTAAAACATTTTGACAGATTTTTGAGCGCCGTGTACCACATAAAATTGGTTCGGGGTCAATAAGCACAACCAGAATAAATACATAAGGCACACCGGATTATAAGGCGCACTGTCGATTTTTGAGAAAATGTAATAATTTTAAGTGCGCCTTATAGCCCGAAAAATACGGTAAGTGTTTAGTATTAAATATATTTTGCATAACCTTTAGGAGGAGGACAGCGACGGGCAGGAGTACGACCCTGAGGAAGAGGAGCTGGATACGATGGAGGATGAGGAAGAGGAGGAGATGGACGATGAAGGGCAGTGGGACTCAGACCCGGAGCCTCCCGTGCTCCTGGTTTCTGATCTGAACGATGACCTGCTCAGCGGCTCCTACCTCACTGTGACTCTGCAGCGGCCGCAGAAAAACAGCAAGACACAGTCGGGTAAGAAGAGACCAAGAACATCCCCTTTACCACAAAAAACTGCCACAAACCAAATCTTGTGAGCTCATAAACATCCATACGTCTACTGTAGAATCAAATCCAGCTCTGTAATGGAGGTTTGAAGATACAGCTCCATTTTATTAAAAAGGAAAACACTCTTCTAGTTTATTATATGCAATAATAAATACATACATTTAAGAAGTAATAAATATGCCATTGACAAAATAATGACTAAACAATTACATTCTGAAATGTCATCCATATATTTAATTTTAACACAAGCTTCTCATTTAACATACATTTTAATATTAATGTTTATAACTTAAAATAATTATATTATAAACATTGGTATGTGTATGTCATTGTATGTCAAATGAGGAGGAGTAATGCTTAGTGAAAAAATAACTAAAATTGCATTGGGTATCATATATATCGTGCTTTAATATGGAGAATAAGTTTTCTTGTAAATGAAAAAGCCCAACTTGGGACAATAGTTAAGAAATATAAATATAGCTATGCAGCAAATCAGTGGTTCAAATCAAACTCATTAAGTAAAAAGAAATCAGTTGACAATAAGGATTTTAAACTAATCCTTTCTTAATACTGCTATTCAGTGTGCATTTTTCTTTTTTTTGTGTAAATAGGCTCCATTGTTCCAAAGTTGGAGGCAGCGATGGGGCCCAGGTCGAGCTCAGGAGGAAGTGGAGGACAGTTTGTTCAGAGAAAAACGACTCTGTCCAAACCTTTCAAAAAGAGCGGAGACTCGACGGACAGTGTTACACCGAGAGGACCTGGCAGGTTCGAACACACTACACATTTATTTTTGTCAAGGTTTGCTGTTACCTAAGTTTATTATTACTTTTCATTGTGTTGTTTAGGCCTCGTCTCGGAGCAAAACGAGATACAAAGGATCGTTCATCTTCCTCAGACGACGAGGAAGCTGCTGCTGCTGCTGCCGCTGCGTTGTCAATCTCTCCCCCGTCTCTTTTATCTCTGCCTTCGTTTAAAGACGTGGGGAACGAGAAGGGAGGAGAGAAGGAGGTGTGGGTGTCGGTGTTCAAATATCTGAACAGAGCTGAACTCCTGTCCTGTATGTTGGTCTGCAAGGCCTGGTACAAGTGGTACGTCTCATTCTGTTACTTAAGAAATTCATGTTGTGTTATGTGACGTTGTCAAAGACATCACTGGAGCATAAATACTGACAGATATTCTTTCTGCGTTGTGTGAAGGAGCTGTGACAAGCGTCTGTGGTGCCACATGGATGTGAGCCGCTGCAGTCCTCTCACTAACCAGGCTCTGGCAGGTATCGTCAAACGGCAGCCCACTTCTCTGGATCTGTCCTGGACGCCTTTGGCCAAAAGACAGCTGAACTGCCTCCTCACCAGGCTGCCAGGTACGATCCAGCACTGTGTTTTAATATTAACTGTTTTTCCTTTTATCTGCTGTCTCTTAGCCACTCTCTTGTGTTCTGTCTCTAGGTCTGAGGGAGTTGAGCATCGCAGGTCTCTCCTGGTCCTGTCTGTCAGCTCTGGTCTCTCCGACGCTGCCTTATCTGCGACTGCTCGACTTGCGCTGGTGTGAAGGAGTTGAAGACGCACAAATTAAAGAAATCATCTCTCCACCAGGTCAGACAAAAACTCTCTTCCTGATATTTAACTAGAGGTTAATGAAGCAGCTGTGATCACACACATTTACTCTGGAGTAGTACAGTAGAGGTTAGGCCTCTTTTACTGCACTTGGAGCTAAACACAGCAGTGTGTTTGCAGAACAGAAGTGTTTTCTCAAACGAAGCACATCTTGTGATAAACAAATGTTCAAAAATGCTAGTTTTTTTGTACTGTTTTTTAAAAAAAAAAAGGCAAAAGATTATTAGCTGCAGCTTTTTGATAAAACCGTAAAACTTGTGACATTTTAAGAAACATAAGGTAAATGATGGTTCTTTGACATAAAACATCGCAGTGCTCCCTAACAAAGTCAGCACCCGGTTAAGTGCTGAGAATTTTTTTTTTAATTATCTCAAGTTCAGGATGGGACTTTGCAAGTTAAATGAAAAATTTGGGTGAAGGTTGGAGGCAGTAGGAGATAGTGAGGCAAGATGTAAGATACGCCGCAATACGTTTTTAGTTTAACCTGCAGTGTTCCACAGAGGAACACAGAGGGATGTGGAAAGTAGTTCACTTCAAAAAACTGAAATCCAGATAGATTCTAAGACGAGGCACTGAGGATCACTGAGTAATGTGCTATAATTTCATAACAGAAGTGAGTTCCATCAGCTGTTTAAAGCTTTTCCTTGCCATATAGCAACTGTTAGAAAATGGTACATCAACTTACTGTGTAAGGAACTAGTATACTTAATGCTAAGTATTATAATATTGGTTTTGTTTATATACTTGTTTACATATTGTGTCTGTTATGTTCAGCTGTCCTGGACACATCTGGACACGTAGTCTGGTAGTTTGTAAAGCCCTTTGATACAGCTGTTGTTTTGTCTTGTTTTGTCACAGTATTAATAAAACATTTAGTCTTTTTGAACATATTGACGAATAAAACTTGAATACCTTTAAGATAATGTATTACAATTTGTGTAAATGTCTTCCTCAGATTAAAAAAAAGTCTTTTTTTTTCTATCATGTTTATTATCAGAGGGAAGAAAAATGTGGAAACAACAGGAGTCTTTCTGTTGTGTGGTCTGTCAAACACAAGACCCAAGGGCCAGAGCTGGTTCATTTACTGTCCCCACACACAGGCTTTAGGTTTATACGACTTACTGGCCTGTGTGGCTAATAACCTAATTGTTATGTAAAAACTTTAACTCATTGTATAACTTCAGGTCTGTCCTCTAACCCCAGGCTCAGAGTCGTCCCGCAGCCGACTGAGGAACATGGTGGAGCTGCGTTTGTCTGGTTTAGAGATCTCTGACTCGACTCTGAGGCTGGTGCAGCGCCACATGCCTCAGGTCGAACGGCTGGACCTGGCTCACTGTAAAGACGTGACCGACTCCTCCATCGCTTCACTGGCAGCGTCTGGGTCTCACACTCGCAACAATCTTACAGAGCTCACACTGGCAGGTGAGAGTCAGGGTTACTGATTTAAATATTCAGTATCCACTTGTGTGGCAGCACTGACAGACATGAACATGGTTTAGGTTTGATGACAGACAAAGAAGGTGATAAAATGAGTAGAAACGCATGCTAGGTACTAAATAATAAAATATAGACACAAACTAAAATGAACACAATAAAAATAAAATGTCTTTATAAAAAAGAGCACATTTAATGTATAAAGAACATTTTTTGGAAAAATCTGTCTAATAGAAATTCAAGCAAACTCAAGCTTTCAAGAACTACTGAACAAAAAGCAAATGAAGTGGTCTTTGGGGAAATGTGAGCAGGACTGTGACAGAATATGAAAAATCAATGTGGTTTTACTTATAACTTCACTTTGCACCAGCGGAGAACAGAGAGGATGAGGACAATAGCTGCTCACGCTTCATTAAAGTGGGTGGTCACCTTAAAACTTTGCCCTGATTAGTGTCTGTATCAAGTAAAAAAGGGCCAAAGCTAGTGTTTTTTGTCTCAAAACAAAAGAGAGGTCAGTTTTGCCTCGTCATTGTAAAAAGCTGTGTAGTTGGTTTTAGCACATGCTTTATATGGAACAGTTTCTCTTGATATAAATTAATGTATTTTGAGATAGGAACTTAATCAAGCTGTAATTTTTGGTCTATATTGCATAGCTCTGAAAAAAATGTCTCTTACTTCACCTTTAATTCTGAAGAAATGCTTTAAAGTCTCTTCTTTCCATGTTTTGTAATACCTTTTCCCTGTCTTCTCCCTCCCAGGATGTAATAACCTGACTGACGGCTGTCTGCTGTACCTGAAGCGTCTCTCCTCTCTGACTCTGCTGGACCTCAGAGGTTGTAAAAACATCAGCCGACGAGCCTGCGACGCCTTCATCTCCGATCTGTCCCACGTGGCTCTGTTCTGTATGATGGAGGAGAAGCTCATTCAGCGACTGGACTGATCTGAGCTTTCATCAGACTGTTACACTGCACTAAAATACCTTCATACAATTACAGTTCTCATAGATTCTCATAGAGCGACTTGCACTGACAGTGTCAGTTGCTGGATAAATTACTACCTGGTCTGTTTTTTCAGACAGAAACATGAACAATGTCATAAAAGAGTTGAATAAATGGTCAAATGCTGGAAAATGACAGATATTTGACATCGTACTTTTGAAATGAGTCATGTCTTTGCCAAATGTGCATTTGTTTGTTTCTTTTAAGTTTGTATGCCTGTACTTAATATTTTTGGTATGAAAATTAAAAAAATAATTCTAAAGTGTGGTTTGGCTTTTCTTTAAAGTAACACTACACCCTCACCCCACCTGCTACATTGTTTTGTCAGTTCTGTGTGACCAAGTAGATCATTGTTGACCTCAGGGAAAATTAGCCCAACCACGCTCCATTTCTCAGCAAAACCCCAGCTATGGATGTGGTCAGCAGCTGATGATTGGTCCTTTTGTTTCGCATTATTTTCCTTTTTTTTTTTTAGCTGTAGCCTGATTTTACCTCTACAGTAAACCTAACAATACAATTAATTATCAAAATGTATTCACAGGAAAACAGTTGTCCAAAGGCATTGAATGTGTCAAGCATGGCCCAAACAAAAACGCAAAGTACATTTTATGTTTTTTAACCATTTGCTGTGAGTGGATTAAATGCTGTTTGGTAGTAACCTACAACAACAATGGCACTGAGCAGAAGCACTTAGGCCCCAGAGCTCACACAAAAAAGCCACAAAAATACAACCGAGGCTGATTATAATTTGTCAAACATTTGTCTTTACTGAGATGTTTTCAATACCATTTGTACCTGGTGAGTGGTGGAATATGTATAGACAGAAAAAAACTGTAATTTTCATCAACAATACAAAAATTATTTAAAATGTCCACAACAAAACCAAATATTGTAACCATTACCCTTTCAAATAAACACATGGTTCTATCTACTTTTTTACAAACCAGAAATGATTTACAGAAAAAAATAATACAGTCATCCATCCTTTGTTTAATTTTACAGTTATTTTTGCAGTGAAAAAGCCTAAATGTGTGTCTAGTAGCTCTTGGTGGTCTCATATGACTCGGGGAAAGGCAGGCTGATGTGTCCGGTCCCAGCGACAAGAGGCAGGATCCCAGCGTTTGGAACGACGTTCCAGGACAGACTCAACGTGATGTTTTTATTCGCTCTGTGGAAACAAGCAGCCATCCCTGTTACTGACAGACCAATAATAGCACTTAACCTGAAACAGGCTAACTTGTCATTTAAGTCGTTTTTTGTTATCAAGAGGGTGATGTTTCTGTCAATAAGTCAAAGTGTTATCGAGTCTCTAACAGTTTTGTAAGAGACTCTTGACTTAAACACAGAACCATTTACAGTTTGCTTCACTTTTATCATCTTCAAGAGGCTCCAATACCTGCAGAGATAACCCTAATTACTACTTCTACCTCAATAAATGCTTTTACTTTATTTCAACAGAGCTCCTCTATCAGAGCCACATGTACTTGTGCAAAGTACTTCTGTGCCTTCTTAAATGAATTTTCATCTAGATCAGGGGTCACCAAATCTGTTGCCCACATGGACCACATGAGGTGCCCGCGAGGAAAGTTCTCAAAATAGCAGTAGTTACCAGTAAGCTCCTCATTGTCAATAATAATTGTGAGGAATCATTAATGTGATCAGACAGTCTTCACACAGATGAATATCATTAATCATTATTAATAATAATATATTAAAGGTAATATAACCATACAACTTTGTTATTTCAGAAGTGCGTATCAAAATAGTAGCCCTTTGTATTACTTGGTAAGCTTGAAGTAGCTCTCAGTTTCAAAAGGGTTGGTGACCACCACGGTCTAGATACATCCAATTATCATCTCAAGGTTAAGTCTCAGAATTGTAAAATAATTCCTCTTTTTTGTACTGCTGATGTCCGTCTGAGAGGTTCTCTACAAAGTGTTTTACCTGAGTCCATTTCCGTCGTCAAAAAAGAAGTATTTGGATTTCATGTCTCTGAGATTGAGTTTGGTGTTTTCTCCTCGAAGAACGATCTTATCCCACAACACAACCTGATTCAGAGCCTGACAACAACATAGAAAAAACATTTTCATTCTATTATTAGAACACACAAACAAATACGGGAGGTAAAGAGTTTGACATTACTTACATTGTTCTTTGTTGCGTACTCAGCTGAGAGATAAAGGAAAAGCTGTTTGACGTTCCAGTCAAAAATGGGCTGCAAATGTGACACAAGTTAAGAAAACAGTTCCTGCTTTAAGGCTGATCAATAAACTTTAATTGAAAGTGGAACTAATGTCTCCTTCCACTCGGTTCTATTGAGCTTTAAATATTTTTTTCCCAAGACAGACAAATGAAAACTGTTATTTTGAGGCAAGTTAACGTTTGGTTCAACTGTACAACTGTTTTTTTAACTGCAAAAGACACAAGAGAATGCCAAATTAACCAAAACAAGGTAGGAGCATCATTTAAAAGCTGCCAATATACACCAATAAACATGAAAACTACACTTAATGCGACATGGTTGTTTCTGTGTATTATTTCACTATACAAAGACAAATAAATGTCTTATTTTTACTACAACATTTTGCAACAATGCACCTTTAAAAGTGTATTATTGTCAAAGAACTCGTCAAAAGGATATCAGCTGAAAGGTCAAATGTGATGAAACCCAAATCACTGCGTTCTCTGGGGCCAGTGAAGTCGTCTACGTTTTTCCTGTCGGTCAAAGAGAAAGTGACATTAGTAAAGAGTGAAAATGTATTTACTTAGATTTTTTCATAAAAAAAACAAAATACATTCAACATATGCAAAAAATGTTGTCTCAAAGCACCAGAAGAAAACACAGAATTTATTTATTTACTTTTTTTTTTTACCGGAAATGTAAAAGTAGTGTCCTTTGTTAAAAAAAAATCGAAATATGCAAACTCTTTTGAATAAGTATATAAAATACATATAACACCCATGCATTCACATTTATTTGCTAACATCTGTTTGGTGGCGGTGAACCTTACAGCATGACTCTAGAGACGTGGATGTCCACCGGGACTCTTCTGTCTTTAAACGCCGTTGTGATGAAGCAGCCGAACGTAAGAGCCGCCATGACGCTGAGGGAGAACGCAAACAACGAGTTCGCCCTCGATAAAACTGTGTTCATCTTAAAATAAAACCAAAAATACAAGAAAAGGAGAAAACAGGAAACAAATGAAAGAGCTAGTTCGTTTCTGTGTACAGCCGGATGTAAAGTCAAGCAAGGAACAACCGAATCTTTCCGGTCATTTTCCAAAATAAAAACAACAGGCGCCTCGTATTCTCGCTCAATTTTGGCTTGATATACCTAAGATCGTTATATTTTATTTGCTTTTAATAATATAAAATAAATCATAGCCCAAGCACTTTACTGAAATCGTCGTTTGTTAAAACAATGTCGATATTACATTAACACCATTTCCTGTTTTTGAGTATAGTTTTAGCTTGACGAAGAAGGAAAGCGGAAATAATAGTCAGCGAATAAGCGGAAGTGTTATGTTTTTTTCCAAAACCTCTTCAGGTGAAGTTAAATTCAATTTAGAAAAATGTTATTCTAATCCTTGGTATGACAAAAGTATAATTAGTTTATTTGTATAAGATACCTATTTATTTTACTATTTGCAATAATGTTTTAAATACCATTTTCAATACTGCCACCTGCTGTTCACAGACTCCATCTCCATTATAAAACCATAATCCCATGTGTGCACAGTATACTCCATCTGTTTTCATTAATTGTAACGTTTTGTTCATCAAGTGTTATTTCTTAATTTGAAGAAGAGCCTAGGTATAAGGTAGGCCATCCTCACAATAGCCTAGGTATAAGGTAGGCCATCCTCGCAATAGGGATGATGGCCTACCCTATTGTGACGATGGCCTACCCTACACCAAGGTCATCATGCACCTCTCGACCACAGCCCCTGCAGGGTCTAGTGTCTCCCTTACCACTAAGCACTTGCCCTCTTTACTTGTCCAACTTTTTTTTTTAATAATAGTCCAGCTTTTTGCAATCCAACCTTATCAGTAAGATTTACAATAAAAGTTAAATTTATGCTCACACAATTTTAATACCTCTTAGTCCACATGTATGTTCTGTTGAGACCAGGGCTACTGAAAATCTCCAGGCCTCTTGCGATGGATGATAGACATGTCTCAGGCATGCCTGAGATGTGATATTTGGGTTTATTCCCATATAAGTTCTTACATTATCCGCCTCAAGGTTACTGACATCTAAGTCTGGACATGATCACTCGTCAGGCAGCCCATCTCCAGCCACATCCACTGCCAGCCTGCTAAGTTGCTTTTAGGTGGTCCATCCTCTCGAGGCCTGTGGTGATTTTTTGCTTTTAGACTAGGGAATGTTTCTCTGGAAATCAGACCAGGGAAAAGTTAATAAAACCTATAGCTGATTTTTTGCATTTCAATCCTCTGCGTCTGTTTTTCTTTGGTCTAAGTCTGCCTGCCTTTACAATTGTGGGTTTGGGATAGAGCCAGCACAGCTTTCTGACAGCACAGGTGAAGACTTGGTTTGTGTGTATCTGTAAATACATTGCCCTGTTGTAAATTTTACTGTTTTGTTCCTTTGTTTACATGTACAGGGACATTCATCATGATGTGGTTCTCTGCCACTGATTTCAATAACATGCTGTGAAGATGGTTCAAAACCCAGAGTAAGCCTTTTCTGGTCTTTTACTTTCATGTGGGTGTAGCGTGTTCTCAGTGGTCACCAGGTTTGGACATAGGCACAAGGACACAGGATGGTGGTAACTGCACGTTTAATGCCCTTTAAAAACAGCAGCAAGAGGCATTGGATTAGTGGACACACCGGCATAGGCACAAGTACAGCTCCCAGCACAACTGCTCATCTCAACTGTTTTACATATACAATAATCTAATACAGTTTTATATTACTAATAGTTATAATTTACATCTGACATGTTTATAATATAGTGTACTACCATGTATTACATAGGTGAGCTACAGTATTTATTAAAAATAAAATGAAAAACAGTCAAAAACAAAATATATGTGCAGAAAAGCTCATATTTAAACTGCAAATAAAAACGGAATAATTAAAATAAAATCAGCATTAAAACAATGCAGTACCACTTATTATTTTATCACAAAGAATATCGAACAAACCTTTAAAAACAGCAGCAAGAGGCAATGGATTAGTGGACACACCAGCACAGGCACGAGTACAGCTGTGACAAAACACCGTCAATATTGGCGCTAATAAATATGTTACTACTGGACCAAAATCAGCCAACATACTTCATAACAACATCTCACATTATAATTTCATCGTTAGCTTTGTGTCTTAGCACTTTTAAAGCAACTAGCATCGTTTTTAACAGAACTGTTAGCTTAACGTTTTTTTAGGGAGACACAGGGACATGACTTACCTGCACAACTGCTCATCTCAACCATAGACATAAATAATTTGTTATTCTATTTATGTCTATGATCTCAACTGTTGGAGACAGAGAGGCAGCGGCGAAAAAAAGTAAAGGGGTGTGTCACACTAATTACGGCCCCTGTGCAACAGGTAACTGAACTATACTTACTCAGTAAAACAGTTTATTTTTTTTATTTTATTAATACGAAAATAATATTATATAATGATCCAAAACAAAAGAATCACAGTAAAAGTTGCACTGTAACGTTTTGAGGGAGTTCACAAAAATCAGCCATGAATATCGACTCGCTACATGGGCACTAAAGGAGAGGTTTGGTTACAATTGTCTACATTTGTTGTCCTGAAAATCCTGCATATTATGCCTTTAATTTGTAATCTACTGTAATTTTTTGTATTTATTTATTTATTTTTAGTGTTTTAGTTAAATGTTCAACTACTCATGCCATAATAATGTTGTTTCTATGATTAGGCTATGTACTTGTTGTCTGTTGCACTGATTGACCTGTCTATATGGGGAAGAGCTTTCAATCTAATATACTCTTAATCCTACATGCAGGGCTGTTGTACAGTCTGTAAAGCCCTTTGAGGAAACTGCTGGTGGGATGATGGTCTATTCCAGTGATTCTCAAACTGTGGTACGGGTACCACCAGTGGTCTTCTGGCTCTTCTGGTGGTACTTGAGAATCTGTGATACCTTCAAAATGTAGGACTATTGATTTCAGCTACAACTTTTCAATAATGCACTTTGCCACACCACTGAATGTCTGTACTCTTAAAAAGCGGTGGGATTCAAAATGTGTTTTGAAAAATGCAGCACAGCAAATAAAATTAATTTCATGACATTCATATAGGTAGATATGTATGTGTTCATCTAAAACTTAACATGGCATAGATCCATATCGGCATAAAGGTGGTACAAAGGTTTTCTGGGGTGGTACTTAGTGTGAAGAGTTTGAGAACCACTGATCTAATCAGAAATAAACTGAATGGAAATGTATAGTTTATGTACAAAGATTAAAATGGCCTGACAGCACCTTTCTAACATCAACCCTGTGGTAACTGAATAAGACTGGGTTTCCTATTTTTGGATTGTTGCATTTTCTGCATGTTTTTTGTTTTTGTTTTTTTTATGTATACAGAAACACTGTATACATTATACTGCTCTATATAATAGTTCTCGTTTTCCTGCTAAAACCCCAAATCCTTTTACTCTGTCCAGTTCTATATATGTACCATCTGCAGGGGACCTCGTGTCAAAAATAGCCTGTGTCGTCAACACGTGGGCGTGCATGTGAGACGGTCATGTGGCTCCGCGGGAACAACAACAAATCCTCTCAGCCAATCAGAACGCTCCATTCTCTCTAAACCACGCCCCCTACACAGTCTCCTTTGCTGCTGCTTGTATCACAATTTAATTTGAACGTGTGAGAGGAACACACAGCTGTGGGAACTACAACATGCCTGAGATCCCGTCTGCGGCTCCGGGGGCATCCCGAAAAAGAACAGCGGAGTCCGGAGAGCCTCCAGGACAGGTCCAGGAGACGAAGAAGGCCTGCTGGGGCATTTTGACGAGCCAAGGTCGGTACTGCGCTTCAGGGTATGCTTTTGGTGATTTACTGCTGTGAGAAGAGTTAGCAGTGCAGGGCTGTAAAACAGAAGAGACCACAGGAAACCTTGCCAGAATAGTCCGTTAAATGCAAAATACAGTCTAAACAAAATCATTGTTATTTTAAGTATAAAATACACTTTTTGCGTGTTTATGTTTATTTGAAATTTTGTAATGCAGTCTTTTTACATTTCACTTCATATTCCTTTTGTACACATTTCAAATAATGTAACGGTCTCATTTGAGTTTAATATATGTCTGACGAGTTAACGTGCAGTATTAGTGGTTGCCTTATAATGTAATAAATTGTGTGTTTTAGGCCTTGACTAGGCGTGGGAATCTTTTGGAATCTGTCAGTTCGATTCTTGGGGTCACGATTCGATTAAAAAATCGATTTACGATTATTTTGATTCACTATTCAAAATTGATTCTTGATTCAAACACGATTTTCCAATTTGAATAAAATTTAGACTTGGTATTATTTATTATATTTATTATTATATTTATTTATATTTTATTCCTATTTGCAGTTTAGGGAAAATACCACTGCATCAAAAACCTGAAATTTATTTATCTTTTCTTGCACATTTAACAACTTATAGTATAAAAATTAAAAAAATACAAAAAAATATTTTTTACAAAAATAAGGTGGTGAATAAACAATTGCAATTAAATAAAATAAGTTGCTGAATGTATATACGATGTGCATCAATAACAATAACTTGTTATTCTGTACTCAAAGTTTTCCACAATGCATTAGTAAAAGTAGTCACTATAAGGTAAAAATAGATCATAATGCTTTGCAAATTATTGGAGAGCAGCCCAAGCGTGGCATGTTTATCTGAGCGCAACAGGCTTGAATGAAACGAGTAATTGACACGAGTTTAATGATTTGTGGAAACGTATTTAGTCGTAAATTGTTATTAATATACTGTTAGCTGTTCGCAAATTGAGTGCACGATATACTCTTCTATATGGTGCAGCACTATGTATTGATTAAGGGGTTAGGGGCTAGGGAGGGTATTCGTACTTGTCTTTCCTCTTCCATGGCTTGTGCTGTCCTGCACTCTGTGCGCACTCTAATCTGTCAGGGTGGCGAACAAATTCTTGTGGATGGGTTCCGTCTTTTTGGTGTGATGACAGCATTTTAAAAATAACATTTAAAAGAAATTGACTCTTAAAAATTTTGAATGGATTTGAATCATAAGAAAATGTAAATGAGATTCATACATGAATGTTTTTTTTCTCCCAACCCTACCTGGGACGGTATAAGATTCTGATGGTATAAAAACCTTGAGGCAAAATATCATGATATGGCGGTATCACAGTTTTGTGGTTTAACTTGAAATGCTTTTCATTTCCAGGTGAGAGTGATATTGGCAAATGCAAATACAAACAGCCTCCTTCCAAATAAATGAGTACATAACCTTTAGACAACTCACTATTACACTCATTACACTGTTACTGGTCTGTTTATTTGGACACGAGTCAACAGATGATGTTAAAGGACTTTGAGGTAGTTTTATAAAATATTTTGACAGCATTAATAATAAAAGAGTTCTGTTAAAGAAGCTCTTTTTAATTGTGTCTTTTTGGCTCTTTCAGGTCATATCACAATAATGCACTACACACAGTATTAGCAAGCCTGTTTTATCATCAAGTGTTTCCAGGAAACAATTATATGAGTCTAGTCTCATGGAGGTTAGTATTTGGTGAGGAAGACAGAGTTAGTCCAGTCTTAGACCAGGTAATATATTGTAATCAGGTAAAAGTAAAAAGTATATTTGAGCTTGAGGCAGTGTCTAGGGAGAAGTGTAAAAAAATGGATGGTAGATAATATTAGATACATTTGGATCTTATCAATTCCCTGCAGTACATAATTGTCAGCTCACTGTACTGCTGTAAATAGGGAGAAAATGTACATTTATAAAATGAATGGCTTCCAAGTCTGTGTAAATGTGTGGTCCATAGAGGATATTTACATAATATGCTACAGAGAAATTACCTTTGTTTTAATTCGAATGAGCTATTTCCTATTTCTGTATGTGATTTTATCTTATTTTTTATATATATCTGAGTCTGAATCCCCACAGTGCCTCCTAATTTAGTTGTTTATTCTTATAACATGATAAAAGCATACATACAAAGCCTGTTATTGCCCCTATCTGCCTCTCCAAATGGTGCTGACAATTATCTCTTGTACAATTTATCTTACTTTTCCCTAAGTATCTCATAAATCCCCTTTTCGAAAATACTGCACTGTCCCTTTAACTGTGTCGTGGTGCACGTGACCTTTTCAAAATGGCTGCAGTCGAAGCAGAGTAGACTCATACCTTAGTGCCTTCACAATCCAGTCTATTTGACTCTATGAGCCTTTTATTAAATAATCTTCAGGTATGGCTCTTTCTGCTCAGTTAGCATGTAGGCTAATTTGTTATCTTTAGAGATTTACACTGCATTTTACTGTTTAGGCTCTATCATAGTATCTCCAAAAGACCAAAAACAGCAGTAGGATTCTGTACTTGAATTGAAATGTCTTATGTGTACAATTGGCTGGATGTGCCATGGGGAGACGGAGATATGGGTACGTTACTAGAGATGTAAGTGTGTGTGAATGTTAAGAGAAGGCTGCCTCAGCTGAAGAAGAACTAAATATATCTCCTGGAGGAATGCTGTTTCTGTTTAAGGGGTTAGTGGACTGCATTAAGACTGTGTTTGCAGGGGCTTCTTCAATGTTTTGCATATAGTTACTTATACTAATATGAGTTTTTTAATTGTAGACACTCTTTAATTTTGAGTTAGATATTGCTTTTAACCAGGGTTTGCCAGGACTAAAGTAGGAATTAACAAGCGCTAAAATGAGACTCAAACCAGGACTGAACCAGGTCTAAACCACTACTTAACATGGACTAAACCAGGGCCAAACTAAATCATGACTAAGCCCTGGACCAGTCCTGGCCACATCAGGCCCTTGACTCGCCCCTGTACGACCCTCAGGAGGCTTGTGTTTAAAAAGGAATTATACAATGTGCATAGTTAAGTACAGAATATAATACAACAGTGATACCTTTATTTTGAAGGCTCTCAAAGTCTTGTTTGCAGATTTATGTTAACAATAATATGGCTAACAACATTCACTGTTCTTAAACTGCATGTGCTGTCAGGTGAGACTAGGCAGGTATTTGTGTCATGAGGGACAGCTGTAATAGACTGCATGTATGCAAGGTATTCATTTGTTCAGAAGCTGCAGCACAGAGAAAATGTGTATTTATGCCGTTATTATTAGTGTTTCTGCAGGTTTTCTGGCCTCACTAGACTTAACTTACTCCAGTGTTATTACACATGTTGAGCTAGGCCCAGTTTTACAACAAAATGGAAAGAGTGGTCTAAAACAGAGAAGGGTGCAGCTGTGATGTTGAATATATAGTATAATTTGCACGTATTACTCTTGCCTATAGTTCAAACTTTAAACTATAGGCAAAACAATATGTTTTTATTGAGCATACATGAGTTCACCATGTTGGCCCGGCTCTCCACAAGAGTCCTAGGCTCTTATGTAGCTCTTGGGGAAAAAATAATTGCTCACCCCGGCCCTGGACTAAACTAGGACCAAAGCCAGGACTAACTGTGGACTTAACTGAGACTTAACTTAACCAATCTACACTAAATAAAAACTAGTCCCAAGACTAAACCCTGGACAAAACTAGAAGTAAACCTAGAGGAATTATGAGCTACGTCAGTCACAAATCAGGACTAAATCCAGGACTAATTCTTGAGTAAATCCAGGACAAAACTAGAAAAAAAAACCCAGGACTAGATCAGGACAAACTAGAACTAAAAATGAAGTTTATTTAAGGCTTCTACAGCAAAATGTTAAAAAGAATTTTTCTCACTATACATAGACAATTGTGCTTTTATCCATACATACCTATGTAATAATACTGACATGACTGTACAAGTTCATGGTATGACTTATTGTGACAGAGCTAATATCAAACCAGCCCTAAAATCTTGACTAAACAATAAATTAAACCAGGACTAAATCTTAGGCATAGAGAATAAACAATATATTAAGCCACTGATTTCCATTTATAGCCCTTGTAGATGTACTTGTTACTGATGAATGAAGAAAGTGATTTATATCTCTTATGTCTGCAGGGTCATGGGCAGACCGCTCTCCTCTCCATGAAGCAGCCTCTCAGGGTCGATTACTTGCCCTGCGCACTCTGCTCGCCCAGGTAAGACTCATTTGATGGGATATGGGGGGGATAATCAGAGAAATCAAGGAAAAATATATAGTATACTCCCTTCTCTCAAAGTTAATTTATTTGTATGCTCATATTTTTCAGGGGTATCCCGCCAACATTGTTACCATTGATCATGTGACCCCTCTTCATGAGGCCTGTTTGTCGGGACATGTGGCCTGTGTCAGGGCTTTAATAAACGCTGGAGCTAATGTGAGTACAGCTGCTTTTAAATGTGAAATGATGAGATTTAATCAAGACTAAACTGTAGATTGAACCAGAACTAAACCAATTTTAAATCAGGACTCAACTAGGACTAAGTGCAGGAACAAAACAGGACTAAAATAGGACCAATCCCAGACCTATATCAGACCTAAACCCAAACTTGGCTTGGACTAAAATTAAACTAAACAAAGACTAAATGGAGACTAGGAATAAACAGAGCCAAACTACACTAAATCAAAACTAAACTATGGATTGCTCTTGGTCTAAACCCAAGACTAAACAGGGGCTTAACATAGGGCTACAATCTAGACCAAAGTTGAAATAAAAAACAACCAGGACGATTTTTTGACCAAACTTGGAACTATACAAAACTAAACTAGACTAAACCATGGATTACACTAAGTCTAAACTCAGGACTAAATGCGTCCTAGGACTAAAATCAGGACTGCCTGGACTAAACTAGTACTTAAACAGAACCAAACTAGACTTATTATGCCTAGACTAAACTCTGGATTACACTAGGTTTAAAAGCTGTCAAAATCAGGGAAAACATAAAAATTCAGAATAAACTAAAACAGTAGAACTAAATCAGCCCAGTACCAGAGTGAAGAATAAAACTGAACACATTTTTTTAAATATAATAATTATTCATCTGTTTTGTTTTGTTTTTCTGCAGGTTAACGCGACCACGATCGACGGAGTGACACCTCTGTACAACGGCTGTGCCTCGGGAAGCGTCACTTGTGTCGAGCTGCTGCTGCAAAACGGAGCTCACACTCAAACATCGCACGCTCACTTCCCCTCAGCTCTGCATGAGGCCTGCAAGAGAGGTAACACATACTCCTGCCTTTACTTGATACTAAAAAAATAAAACCTCAACACATTAATACCTTACATCAAACAAAACAGAGGTATAAGGAGTCAGTGCTGGAATAGACACTTTCGCAGTGAGATTTTGTGGTCTAGTCTTCAGTCACACCAACACTCATCTTGACTTTCCCGTTTGGTACGACAGTTGTCTCCTGTGAAGCCAGTTTTTGCCAATATTTCCCAGTGAATGTTACAGTGATTTAAAACATGTCTTAAACTGCTTCAGCTGTTTGTATTCATTCTATATTAATAATAGCATTCTTCAACAGGCCCTTCTCCAGTGTGATTATTGTATTTCTCCAGTTCAAATGTAAAATGAGCCTCTGAAGAGACACATTCACCACAGCGAAAGCCATCTACAGGAGGCATCAAACGCTCTGAATCAACACAAGTACAAAGATGTCATATTCATTAAGGCATAATTCTTTTTTTTTTTTTTCAGGTAACAGTGAGTGTGTGGAGTCGCTCTTGTCTCGTGGAGCAGATCCAGATTATGAAGTGCCCCATTTGGGCTCAGCTCTGTTCATAAGCTGTCTGCACAAACACACAGCCTGCTCCCAGGTCCTGCTGCACAGAGGTGGGTGCAACTGAATAACATTTATTACACATAAATATAGGCTCAGGCCATAAACATAGGCTCAGGCTTATTACACATAAACATAGGCTCAGGAGAAATTGATTGTTCTATTTTTTCATATCAAATAGTTGGAGTGGTTAGAAAAAATGATTCATAAAACATGTCCTGTGTAATGGATTATCATAAAAAAAACATGCTTTGTCCAGGGGCAACAGTTTGCTGACAAAAAATATCTATAATAATATATATCTTTAGGAGCCAATGTGAACCAGGGCAGAGGAGAGGACACCCCTCTTCATGCCGCTGTGGGACAGGACAGTGCAGACCAGGTTTTGTTGTTACTGGACTTTGGAGCAGACGTCAACCTCAGAGACAGCAACAACCTGCGGCCGGTGGAGCTGGCGCCTCCTGGTGGCAAAGCACAGCAGCTGCTACAAGCTCACAACGGTACTATCTACTGGCCTGATTCACTCTTAAACAGATGCACAAACGGCTTGCTGTTGACTGTAAGCAAAAAATATGCTGGCAAAAGAGGCAACATTTCATCAAAATATCAAACAACCTTTTTATAATTTTGATTTGCATTACATGAACATAAAGTTTTAAAAGCCATAGGACACTAAACTAGGTTTACTAGTAGGTATCAGGACATAGATTCTACACTAGGCACACCTTGATGGTTTACCTGGTAGAATGAATACCACAAAAAGTTATGTAGTGCCCTTTTAAGATCAAGACCAATGTCAAATACTACAGCATAAATGAACCCTTCCATTATTTTGGACTTGGACCTTGGACTTTGGATCTCTTGCAGTTGATCATGCACTTGTCTCAGTCTTGACTTAGTCTTAGTCTTGGTATATTTTGGACTGTTTTTTTGCTGTCATGTTTACAACACTAGTAAACGACTCCTGTGTAGTTTCATACAGTCTTGACCATGACTTGGTCTCAGTCCCTAAAGGTCACACTTTAATTTTGTCTCCTTCCAGTTTCTCCGAGGAGTCTTTGTGAACTGTGTCGTCTCCAGATCAGGGCTCTCATCGGTCGCCCCAGACTCAAGTTCCTCCAACATCTTCCTCTTCCCTCTTTACTCACTCAGTACCTCGAACACACGTAAGGCAAGAAGGCACCATCAAAGTCAAAGCAGATTCTTAATTAATATTTTAAATCCCACTGTGCCAAAATACTTAATTTATTCATTTTATTCATCATTGTCATTGTTTGGAATATAAATTGTCTCACTCAAGTGCTCTGTATGCAAATAGTAGCTATTAGATTAAAGGGATAGTCCTGGATTATGTAAAAGTGGGTTTATGAGATACTTAACTTTAACTTATTCCCTACAGCAGGTAATTATCAGCACAGCCCCAGTTTGGAGAAGCAGGCAGGAGCAATGACACAGGCTTTGTGTAATGTATGGCTGTTAATGCAGCAACTATTAGGTCAAGTGTGTCTTATATAGAAGGGTTTTACAGTCATTTATTTTATCACATGACTGCTTTATTTTCTGTTCCTTATTTGTACAACCCCCCAAACTTCCCAGAACAAGCTTCCCAATTTTGCCTGTGTATGAACCAAAATGTTTGCCATTTCTCAGCATTAATTAATTCATCCACAACAATACATAGGGCCTTAAGTCTCTGTGGCATTGCTCCTACCTGCTTCTCCAAACTGGAAGTGTGCTGATAACTATTTACTGGAAAAAAAAATTGCTCCAGAACGATCCAATAGAACCTCGTTTAAAAAACACTGGGCTAGTTATATTTAATTTTCTCTGTGTCTGACATTGAAAACGACTTCCATGCTTTGTTAATACTGTTGTATATTCAGTTTTAATGTGTTAAGCCCTCATGCATCTGTGTCTGTGTAAATAGTAATAAATAATGTGGCATGAACTCTGCCTAATGAAGTTACTGCCTTTATCAGTGCAACATACAGTACATATCGGTACAATATTAGCGAAGGACTGTTGGTAATCAAGGTAAAAAAGAATTCAAGGCATAATCACCATCCCAAAATGTGAGACAATCTCTCTTGCCACCATTCCTGACAAGCCCAAGACTTTTTTTTTTTTTTTAATCAGTAGACGTAATAGAGTAGGTGTGTCAAAAATACACCCTGCCAGAGGATACAATCTTGCCGGTGGGATCATTTTGGAAAGTGTGACAATTAGACATAAGACATTCTCTGCAATTTTTAAATAAAAGTCACTGTTATTCCTAATTTGTCCACTGGACATCACACTGTTTTGTAAGAGTAGGGGACGTAACACAATACTGAGACCCAAGTCAGCAAAATAGGAATAGTTAGACTGTATATTATTAAATATGTTTACTCATATGCTATTTGTAAGTTTGTCTTTTAGTCCAATCAATGGATTTTTTCAAACATAAGTAAAAGTAAAAGTAGTAAGTAAAGTTTCATTCAAAATACAATGAATTTATCATGTAGAAACAAAACGTGTGTGGCACATGTTTGGGGTCACTGTTTACTGCACACAGGTCAACTGATTGAAAACAGTGTCACCAATAAAAATGCAATTATTTAATCAAATGAGCCATCATGACCTCCCTTTCCACAGCCAAAGCAACTGGGTTAGGCTCCAGCCCTGGGGACCCATAATAGGATAAGTGTTTGAAAATGAATTAAATAAATAAATTAGGTGCCTCAACTCTGTTCCAAACATGAAAAAAATGTAGTAAGCAACTTTTCTAATCTTAGAAAATTGCCTTTTTACATTTGTATTATTGCTGTAGCCTTTTGGGACCTTATCTGGCCTCAGTACTGTTCTTTTGTGCCTCTGAATAATTGGCTTGGGTTGAAAGAGAGTATTGTCGTCAGCAAAAGTAGAAGCAACAGGAAAACAAATGTCCCTTTTAAAATACTTGTACAGTGTAAAAATATGATTCAACTAGGTCCTGATGTCATTGTATATTATTGTATTTGTCTAAAGGTGCAATAGCCACGTCATATGTCTTCCCCTAAGCATACCAGACTACTTCTATTTCAGGTTGTGCTTGTTATTTGTTGACAGCTATGAATCACTGCTAAGCTTTATTCTTGCATGCCAATATGACGTGGCCATTACTCCCACAGCTTTAGCTATTGTAATGTATAATTGTACTGCACCTCACCCAATACAAATACAATCTGTTAAAACTAGACAAACCTCTTCCTCCTGTCTCCACACCCAGAGACATACCTGGATTTAAGTAACAGTAGATTTAAAGATAGATTGTCTCTATTGACTTTTATGTTTTAAAATAGGTTAATATTGGGATTTTTGGCTACCATATGAGCTACTTTTTGGGCAGAGCTATGTGGCAAAGGGAAGCAATACTTGAAAACTGACAGCAATAGAAGCAAAGGAAGAGACAGTCTCACTGAAGAAGACTGAAGGACAGTGGAGCTCCCAGTGGCTTTTGATAATACAACGTGGGATTTTTAGGATATCACTTTTGATATAATGCAGTCTCTCTAACCAAACCAATTACCGCCTTTCTTTAAGATAACATATTCTGGGCATTTTTCCGAGCCGGGATTCGAACCCGAGACGCCCCTGCTAACTTGTTGTTAGCATTGTGGCTAGTCTGGAAGCCGGGGATTGCTAGGAGCAGCAGTAGGGGCTAGCTAACCTAGCATATCTGACTGTGGGCAGGCTGGCGACTCAGGAAGAGCCACGATGAGGATTAAAGTGGGATTTCTTCTACGAAGTTTGCTTGTTATCGGGACATTTTTAGGCTTAGTTGTGCTCTGGTCCTCGTTATCACCCAAACCCAACGACGACAACCCTTTTGAGAAACGGGTGAGTTGACAACATTGACAAGCGTTGGTTCAAAAAAGACTCAATCCGGGGAGACTTAATCAACCTTCCGTAGTCATATTACACAGTACAGATTACATTAAAGAGAGTAAGTAGCGTGTACATTTGTGAGTCATATTAGTGACTTAAATGCTTTCTGATACGTTCAATTGTTCATTCCTTGCGTGACAGTTAAACAGACTGACACTTCTGTGGATTCGAATGGACTAACTGTCGTACTTGTCACGGTTGTCATGGAGATTGTTACCTAGCTATTATTCCAAATGCATAATGAATTTAGCTTACGGATTCTATGCTACGTTCGTTATTTCGTTTTTTTTTTTTTTTTTTTTTGGTAATGCTGTTTAATCTTATAAACTGTAAAAATACAGTCCACTCCAGGATGCATATCCGCGTGTGTCAGTTATGCAGATGTCATGAGGCAATGCGGAACCACAGGGATATTAAGTAATAAAATACCCTAACAGTTAAAGTGTAAGGAGTTCTTTACCTTTGTTATACACGTGTTTTGGACTGCCCCTTATGTAGGCCCTCACAATAGCATAGACTGAGAGATACTGAAAAGTTAACTGAAATTGTTTGATACTCTGTTACATTTATTTGCACACTACGTACTGCTTAAATAAATACTAGGCTCTGTACGTAACATACTAGGCTGTACGTGGCATAATTGTATTGTATAATACAGAAGTGTAGCTCTGTTAATAGTTATGCTGTTTACACAGGAGGCAGTTTCATCCTGATTTAATTTTTTTCATGTAGTAAGCCAGCAAGCTAAGAACGTAATGTCATGTTTGTGCAATCTTTGCATAAAAATCAACTACAAATTTCCCTCTAATATAAACTACAAGCAAGCAAAATGCAGAAAAAACAAATAGATAAGTCAAACCAACCTAATGTAGTGTCAGCTTTCCCATTGTAATCAATCTGTTTAATGATTCTTGCCATAGTAGGACCACAAAACATTTCCCCCACCCATCCTGTTTTAATGTGTCAGCATTCTTGTGCATATTTGTGGGACCGAATATGTGTCCCATTGCTGCACAGTGAAGGCAAGATTAAACTATAGTAATGCTTCAAATGACAGTTAAACACACATCAGTGAATGAATCCTTTGTGAAATTATTTAAAAACTGTAGCTAGAATACTTTTGTAATGTTCAAACTAAAATGTCCGTGGTGTAATTTTCTTGTCACAGGATGGTAATTTTTTACCCAAAGGAGGCCCAGCAGATCAGTTTAAGCCTGTGGTGCCCTGGCCTCATGTGGAGGGAGTGGAGGTCGACCTCAACGCGATTAGGGTTAAACATGGTAAGAAGTGACAAACCTTTTTTTAAAAAAACAAAACAAAACATGTCTGCTCTGCTTCTCCCAACACAGTAGTGTGGAACTGCAACATAAAGAGACTTCATGAGCAGCATGCATAATGATTAATAACTGTTCATAGTTCATAAAAATATTTTCATATTGAGATGCTTAAAGTATGATAACCTTGAGAAAAAATATAACGGTATGTCAGTCTTATGATATTGTGGTTACAACTTTAATGTAAATTTAATATTGGTTAATTCATATGGCCACATCAACAAGTGACTGAAGTAAAAGGAGCAAATTTATACAGCCTCTGTCTTAATAATCTCACTTAGTCTTCTACCAAACTTCACCCATCATGATAGCATTTAATATGCATTTTGAATACTTTGACAGCAAAAACAGCTGAGTTGAGTTAAACAGAAAAACATTTGCATTTATTTTTTATTCAATGCACTGTAAAAACTAAGAACATCTGTCACTGCTCCTCATCCCTATAGATTATGGGGGAAAAGGTGAAAGTGAAACTACTTTGTATTTGAGATCCTTTGTGACACTGTTTAGGGCGTTACATTAAGTTCACATTTGTGTAAATATAAGAATAGCTAACATTTACTTGTTTTTTAAAGTTTAATTGAACTTAACTTGGATTTCCACAGAGAGACTAAGTCCCATTGACTGGGTCCCTAAGTTGTTATTTTATTATACAGCCACTTGAGATGGAAAAATAGGCAAAACCTTCTTTGTTAATCATTTAACTCAAACCTCTCAAAACAAAAGAAATGGCTGTCTCACCTCAATTTCCCTATATTTTAAGGGTGAAAAATGAAACGAAAAGTCACATCAATGTCATTAATATTTATGTATATATAAAACGTCTGACTGCAATGTACTGTTGAGCTAAAAAGAAGTAACACCACTAATTATTTGCAGCTAAGCTAAAGTGTTACAGCATTTTATTGCTTCTTTTCACTTTGATTGTAAAAAGATTTAATATAAGGCTTTTATTCGAACCCCAGCTTTTCAGTTTAGGTTGTACATGCTCTAACACATGAGCTAATGCAGTTTTAACTTGCAGTAAAGCTAAAATTTTGGCTGTTCATGTGACCAACAAGTTAAAACATGCACTGTCTGAAATATAATCACTCTTAAACCCATTCTCCATCTCTTTGAACTGCTGCTGTAGGATACAAGCCTAAATCTAGAAACTTGGTAATATTGACCACACCTCTGTTTTACATCTGAAACTAAAACCACTGCTGTTACAAAATGATAACATTCCCATTCTTTTGAAGTTGATAAAAGTAATTTTTGCTCTGTTAAAGTGGCACTCCCCGATTTTCTTTTTGCCATCCCTGTCTCAGACACCACTCATCCACAACAGCTGAAAAGGGACCTCTCTTGCTTTTTTTTTATTAGAAAAAGATAAATCAGACCATTTTTTCCGCCACAATATACTAATACATTAAACCAAATTCAAGTTTAGAGCTTACCGTAAACTTTTAGTTCCGACTTCATCGGCAGAACGGCAATTATCTAATCCTCATTAAGCATTATGTGATTGAATTGACAATATTTGTGCGCTTTTTCTCTCTAAAAGGACATATTAAGCGCTGTATATACACATTTTTCAGTTTTATCAGCTGCCATTACTTCCTTTATGAGATCAGTATCGACCAATGGGAGTGCTTCTTTTTCCAGAAGTGAGCTGTGATTGGCCAAAGCTGCTGTTCAACTGTTAAAAACTCTCATCTGTTAAAATCAAAAACACTAACTAACAAAAACACTAAAGCCTAGATGACGTCTTAAGATCTCATTTTTCACAAATTATTAATATTACAAGATGCTGCTTGGAGATTAAACTTTTTTCTTCAATTGAATAAAAATTGCATACTCCTTGTTCAAGTTAAGTTTAATTTCCAATAGAAAGGATAATACACATAGCTTTGGTCCCTAAATTAAACAAACGTTCTTTTGACAAATAATATTGTATATAGTCTTATTTTTCCCTTTATTTCAGGAGGAGGAGACAATCCTCCAAACCCTGAGCAGAAGCCCGATCAGAAGCAGGTGATCCAGCAGCAGTATGTGACTTTCAGACCCCACACTCACGCCCACAACAGCCCTGTGCTGAAGAAAGGGATCCTGGGAAACTTTGAGCCAAAGGAACCTGAGCCTCCTGGGGTTCTTGACGGTCCGGGCGAGGGAGCAAAGCCTTTTGTCTTGGGCCCAGAGTACAAAGACGCTGTACAGGCCTCCATCAAAGAGTTTGGCTTCAACATGGTGGCAAGTGACATGATCTCTCTGGACCGCAGCATCAGTGATATACGCCACGAAGAGTGAGTTCAGACACATTTCTCTACTGTTTATTGTACACTACACATCCCAATTGTCATGCACAGAATACCCAATCTGGCACTGACTCCAACAACTAGATTTTAATATTAAAAAGGTTATTCCGACTGACATTCCTTCCTGAGTTAGCATTTGGTTTTACTTTTAAAAACAACATTAGAGCAACAAGCTGGTCTGAGCCATAAATACAGATGCACTTCACAGGAGAGGGCAGCAGCTGCTGTATTTTGTGTTTGAATATTGACTGTTTAAAGGTGTACATAGGTTTTGACCCTTTGAAGCTGCTGTATTTTGTATTTTGTCACTCTAAAGCTGCTGTAGTTTAGGTTTTGACTATCTAAAGCTGTTGTAGTTTGAGTTTTGGCCCTTTGAAGCTGCTGTATTTTGTGTTTTGTCACTCTAAAGCTGCTGTAGTTTAGGGTTTGACTATCTAAAGCTGCTGTAGTTTGAGTTTTGACACTCTGAAGCTGCTGTATTTTGTGTTTTTCCACTCTAAAGCTTCTGTAGTTTGAGTTGACACTTTTAAACTGCTTTATTTTGTGTTTCAACCTTTTGAAGCTGCTGTAGTTTGAGTTTTGACCATTTAAAGCTGTTGTAGTTTGAGTTCTGACCCTCTAAACCTGCAGTAGTTTTAGTTTTGACCCTAAAGCCGCTGTTATTTGAGTTGTTGACCTTCTGATGCTAGCATAGTTTGAGTTTTGATCCTCTGAGGCTGCTATGGTTTGAGATTTTACCCTTGTCTGAAGAGGAAGTGGTATACTTAAAAATGTCAAAAGGTCTTTCTAATGTGCTAACATCCTATCTGTTATCATTTACACTACACTATGTTTGCGCAGCTGTCAGTGCTGTTTGGCAGGTTTGTTATGTTGAATAGAATTCTCACTTTTCTGTTTACCTCAAATGCTCTGTGGTGTGCCCTGAACACTCCCTCTAAATACACAACGCTTATCCATTCTTAAATTCAGACCTGTCTTTTATCCTCACCTTTATCCTGTATGACACTAGCTACTTCAGATTTAATTTGCACAAGGATGTACAACCCACAAACACCAGACAAAATCACATGTCATCATTATAAAAATAACAAAAGATGATAAGACAAACCGACCGTCTCAATAATTCCACGTATTTCTCTCTCAAAAGATGACACAGTTCAACAACCAGAACTTTTGAACTATTTTTTGCCAGATAAATGAAAATTTTGAACATGTTTCTATTCTATGTGAAGTCTAATCTCTAAAACATGTGACCTTCAGCTGTATTTTTCATAGAGGGTTTCAGCAAAGGCATCTGGACATAGGTTTGAAGGTGAAGACGTTTCGCCCCTTATCCAACAGACTTTTTCAATTCAGTAGTTTTTTTCAGATATATACAATGATATATTATTACTATACATTTATACATTTATAGTATATACCATAAGTCAGTGTCTCCCAAACGATT
Source organism: Rhyacichthys aspro (assembly GCA_036850595.1). NCBI lineage: Eukaryota > Metazoa > Chordata > Actinopteri > Gobiiformes > Rhyacichthyidae > Rhyacichthys > Rhyacichthys aspro. The sequence continues at coordinate 20,327,972 of CM072148.1, forward strand.
TCCTTTCTTTCCTTACTTTTTCCATCTGTAATAAAGCTTCAGCAGTAAAATTGCCTGATTGTAGCAAAAAAAAAATCTAATTTCCATCAGCAGTCCCTAGGCAGGTAACAAAAAAATAACACAAAGTTAATACACAATAAAACTCAAACATCTGATGTTATATAGTAATATCTGTAGTTAATAATTGTGTTTTTCATTATAGGCCTATATTAATTATTCTGTTGTTTTTTTGTAATTGTGGCATTGTTTCTCTCCCTTATCTCCTTTTCAGATGTAAATACTGGCATTACGATGACAGACTGCTCACCTCCAGTGTGATCATAGTTTTCCACAACGAAGGCTGGTCCACTCTGATGAGAACGGTCCACAGCGTCATCAAGAGGACGCCCAGGAGATACCTGGCAGAAATAGTCATGATCGACGACTTTAGTAACAAGGGTACGTTTATATTGACATTCACATGAAATAATACAAAAGCAGCCCAATAGATTATGTTTAAAAATTGAGTGCTTCTTTATTGTTTGTAGTTCATCTCAAGGAGCGTTTGGAGGAATACATAAAGCAGTGGAACGGGTTGGTCAAGCTCTTCAGAAATGAGAAGAGGGAAGGTCTAATCCAGGCCAGGAGCATAGGGGCCAAGAAGGCCACAAAAGGACAGGTAACTTTTTTATGTCAAAAAATGTAGAAAAAACCTTCACATTTTATACTTTAATGAAAACACTGTGCGTACGTTTACATTGAGGTAGAGAAATTCCAAATATTGCCTAGTCCAGTTATAACCAGAGTTTTAAACTGTGGTAAACACCTTAGTACAATTGGGGGGACAGTCCTTTGAATTTCTCTAAATCAGAGTAACACACCAGGATAATGTGGTTCATTGTTGCATTACTGCTGCATGTTTACGGCTTTCTCCGATCAAGGTTGGACACAATGCACTGAGCATGCTCCAGAGTCGGACAGAGACACAGAGTAACAGCTTTAAACAGCCACTGCCACTGGCTCCTATGTGTGGGTTATTTTGCTCCGTCATGTCAAAAAAGTTTAGAGAACACACTAGTCTACCGTAGATTATGATGTGCTTTTGGACGGCTTTTTTCTCTTTTTAACAAAGGCTTAAGGCTGTTAAATACAAAGACCACATGAACGCAGCATTCGTCTGAGCAGAGGGTAGGAACGCAGTAGTTTGATTCGCTCCTGTTTATGTAAACTCAGACAAATTCCTGCTGAGAGGGTTTAAACAAGCTATGACCCTGACATACTGGGAGGATATAAAATGCTTGGTCTACACTAGACATTAATCTACTCTATATCCCTGTTTCCAACACCTGGCAGTCAAATCTAGCAAATACCACATGCCACATATCGTTCCCATGATTTGAGAGGGCCAGGGTTATGTTACTTGGTTGTGAATATCTTAATAGTTACTGACTTAATTATGCGCTATTCTACTGTTTTGTACTTTTCAGGTGCTAATTTACCTGGACGCTCACTGTGAGGTGGGGATAAACTGGTATGCTCCGCTGATTGCACCGATTTCAAAAGACAGGTAACATATCCATGCATGCTGATTTATATACCAGTACTTACCAGTATTTTCGGATAAATGGCTCTGTAGAATATATGGCATTTCAACATGTGCAATATCTAAATATACTTGAACAGCTATGTTATCTTATGAGGTGCCAGGCTTTCAAAAGTAGCAAAAGTGGACCTGAACAAGTGATTCATCTCTACTTGTATGCGTCATCACACAGTTTAACTTAATATTAACATGTAAAACAGGCATCGATTCTACTCTTACCTCACTAGTACGAAGCACTGGGGTCACACAGCAATGGTATTCATGCGCTAGTCATTTGTAAAGCCACTCAGCTCACTTCGGGACATGTACACAAATGTAGTTTTAATGGCTAAGTGGCATTGAAATTATGACAGATACGCAAACATTAGAACCACAGTTTTAATAGAGACTTTTATCATTTTTCCCCAAACCAAATCTAACACATCTACCTCTAATTTTAGTACTGTCCCTTTCAACTATTCTGTAGTGAGATCAAATGTTACTGGCTCCACTCTGATGATAAATTTTAAATGAAAATATCAATATTCCAAGTCATTTTAATAGTCAATACATTGCACACTTTTCTGCAGTACACAGCTAAAGAGTTTATGCTGTAGCCTTCAGATGTTTCTAACAGGTCCCTGAGGGTATTGTCTTCAGAGCATTACCAGATCTTTTTCACTAATTATTTCTTTTTCGCAGATGAATAGACTTCTTTATTTGAGAGTGTAATTAGCTGTAGACCTAATTATGCATGGTGTCTCTTAGTGAGTAAGCTCACTGATTGCTTATATTGACCTTGAATTGTCGCTCAAATGATGATTGATTTGCAGATGCTGGCGAAAGTAATATCTACTTTTTTTTTTTTTTTTTTTTTTTTTTTTTTATAGGACACATTTTTCAGATCAACAGTACCTATTAGGAGTATTTAAAGGTCACCTGTGAGGCTTTTGCTTTTTGGGTTTAGTGGCAATGTATGTATTAATCAAAACAGACTCCACAAAAGAAAAAAAAGGTGGGAAAAGAAGAAGAAAAAATCCCTTCATAGGAATAAGTATTTTAATAGACAAAAACATTTAGCACATACCTGAAGCTTTGGCCAATCACATACTCACAAAGACTTGGGGACACCGTTTTTTCAACAAAGAAGTAATGGCCACTGATAAAACAGAGCAAGTGTCCATTCCTTTTTTTTTAGTAAAATAAGAGAAAAGAAAGTAACTGCTGTTGTTGGGGCTCATTTCTGGTCTTTCTGGTCTGGAAAACCGAACCTTTGGAGCATATACCTAACAAACTAAATCTGATCTTGTGTAGAGTACTAGCAAAATAGGTGACCTTGAAAGATGTGCATTGTTGACTTCTTTCCTCATACAGACCCCAGTTTGTGTTTTTGTGCATAGGACAGTATGTACAGTGCCGCTCATAGACTATATAGATGGTAACGACTACACTATGGAGCCCCAGCAGGGTGGAGACGAGGACGGCCTGGCTCGAGGGGCGTGGGACTGGAGCCTCCTCTGGAAGCGTGTCCCACTGAGCCAAAAAGAGAAGGCCAAGCGAAAACACACAACCGAGCCTTACCGGTAAAAACAAACCCTGCATATGCCATACTAACCACTCATCCTTTTTTGTTTGTTTCCATTTTTCCCATCCCTTCACCCCTCCTCTATTTGTCCAACGTGTCCCGGTCTTTAAATGTGCTCCCCTGGATTGCCGTGCTGCTGTTCGTTTTTGCCTGTTCCCCACCTCCTCCTCCTGCTCCTTGTCATGTATCCCGTATGCATGGCCCCCCGCTTCACCCATCCATCCACCTGCCTTAAACCCCCATCAGAACGGTGTCTACGGTGCCTCTGATCGACTCCATCCACGGCCAGCAGTTCACCATCGAGCCCCAGGGCGGAGGAGACGAGGACGGCTTCGCTCGAGGGGCCTGGGACTGGAGCATGCTCTGGAAGAGGGTTCCTCTGGGCGACAGAGAAAAAAAACTCAGGCAGACTAGGACAGAGCCTTATAGGTACATAAAAACATACATGTCCGTTGACTAATAACTTGAACAGTGAAGAAAATCAGCCAACTAACCTGAAAAAGCTATTATTTTAGTGACATGCTGCAAGTATTTTGTAAAGCCTTGCTTCCACTGGAGCAGTTCGGGCCGGGTTAGTTTAGTTGAGTTTCTCCTCAAGAGGCTTATATTTGCACTGAGCTGTGTCCAGAGAGAGACGTACTACAGAAACAATGATTTAAAAACCTGCACCAGTTTCCTATAATTTATGGACTTACTTTTTAATTCCACAAGTTTGATGCAATGTAAACCATAAATTTAATATTTTATTTCACAAAGTGAGAGCTATACAACTTTGGCTCTATCTAAAACCAGAAACAGCTGTTGATAATAACTGCTAGCTTTGTTTTTGGGGAAAAGATGAACATTTAGCGTAATTTCTCTTAGATTATGACTTTATCACAAGAACCAGATTACTTGGAAAAAACATTTCCTTTCTGTGTTTTTCCTTTTGCTTGTCATTTTTGCTCGTGTGAGTAAAATCTAATGCCCAATCAACAGATTCCAGTGTGTAGCTCCACCCTTTCGAAAGTGGACCACACACTTGGAACCAGGACCCAAAAGTCATATGGTACGCATTTTGGGGACAGTCCGGACCTCTTTTGATAATGGAAATTGTACTGTACTGACCCGACCTGTACCGTTCCAGTGGAAACATGCCTATGTCAACTAGTTTAGGAGGAGAGCCCATTGTAAACCCTCTTTGAAGTACTACACCTACACAATATAAAAGAGAAGTTAACTATAAAACATTGTGGATTTATCTCTTAGTCTCAGGTGGGTTATCAAACACCAGTGGCATCTGTTCATTTTAACTCAGTTTGTCCTCTCTTCTTGGGAACTTCTGGTGTGAAATGGGTTCGAACCGGGGCACCAACACCCCCCATCTTCCCATCTTACATTTCATTTACCCTCTTAACACTGTTTGTCCTGTTTCTTCACTTTCACTAATACCATACTTCTGCCTGCCTTTCTAAAAAGTTCTCTGTTGTTATTATTATTCCTATATGCACTTATGGACAAGTCTCTGCGGACAGGGCTGGGCAAGAAAACTATTTTCTCGTTTATGACAATTACAAGACAAATGCATGTGCTCTTTGAATGGACCAAGTTTTCATGTTGTTTTTCATGCTTTGGTATGTGTGTGTGTTTACAGTTTGGAAATTCTGCATGTTAATGTTTCTGTCCACAGACTCAGCGGCACTTTTATCCTCTCCTTTTGTTGTGGGGTATTGTCTTTCTTTTGTCTCAGTTGTTGTCTTGTCTAACTGTATTAGTAGTAAAAGAGGTGAGACAGCACTAAAACAACATAGTAGGCCTTTATTTCACCACATTTTTGTTTATTTATGATAATTCGACCTGTGTAGTATCTGTTTTGCCGAGTGCATTTTCTGTATTCATGTAGAAAATCAAAGGGGTATTCCATGATATTCCCAAAAAGCTACGAGTATTTTGATACATCTGGCTCATTTTGTTGTGATTTTTGTTCTATGAAAACTCTCACCAGGAAACTTATGAAATGGTCTGGAGCATGTTTAAGGTCAGGCTTAGACCAAAACAGTTTTACTGAGAAATTATTTTGGAGGACAGGGGAGTATATGCAGAGCTAAAAAAAACAAAAAAGTCAGAGTTGAGGCTCATCTAACTTCATGTAGATTTTTGCTGCAAAAACCTAAAATTTGCACTTTTCTCAGAGATTTTCATGGAATTCCCCTTGTGTGTAGTATGTACATGATATTTCTCATCAGAAGATGTCAATGCCAGTTAAAAAAAACCCATGCCATATTGATGA